>BDUI01000709.1:40588-75699 GCA_002335545.1 Apodemus speciosus | reverse complement strand
GTGTGTGTGTGTGTGTGTGCGTGTGTGTGTGTGTGTGTGTGTGTGTGTGTGTGTGTTGTATGGCTCATATCAATCTCCTACTCAGAAAACCTCGGAGAGATTGATATATAGCAGGCTTCATGCTCCCTCTACACAGAGAAAGGCTATGATGGAGGGCCTTAGGGCAGTTAGCAAGAGGTCCTTGGTGTATATACATGCACATGTATGTATGTATGTATGTATGTATGTATGTATGTATGTATGTGGGGATGCTGGTGTTGTTTGTATAGGGCTCTGGGGAGGATAGGAAGACTTCTATATCCCTCCATTCATGTGGGAGGAGGAAAAGACAGTGAGAGTGACAACAGCTGGCATTCATTAACAAGATTAGTACTTTCAGGTCTCCATCTCAGTTAGTCCTGGAATGACCTATCTGGGCTGTAAGTGGCACCTGAATTTACAGATGAGGAAACTGGGCTTCAGAGTTGCCAAACCACAGTGCTAGGAAAGAGAGCTAGGCCTAGCCCTGGCAGGCAGGCTTAGTGCAGGCTAACTCTGGGCCTCCTGGCCCCACCAGCTCTTGTGGTGGGGCTGCTCCCACTTGCCTCTGCTCTGACTCCATCTGAAAGGGCCTTGCCATTTCCTGCCTGTAATTTTGTGCAGGTTTGTTGCCAGACCTGGCTCCTGTTCTTCAGTAGTGGGTCTCTCAGGTCTTAGGTTCAGGCCTGCTTTTGCTGCCCTCTGTAGGGATATGAGGGCTGAGAGGGGCTTCTTTTTCTCCACAGTGTTCTTGGCCCCAGGTCCTTTGTGAATTAGGCTTGCCTAGGAGTCCCTGGGCCACCAAGATCATTTATGGGGAATCACAAGTCTCTGTTTCTCTCTCTCCCTTTCTCTCTCCCTCTCTCTCATTCTGTGGGGGTAGTAGAGAGTCAGCTTTCCAGGAACTCACCTGATGCCAGTCTAAGGAAAACTCCTTATCTGGAGAAGGGAATGAGGAGCCTATGTGGTGAGGGGGGGCAGGGCAGTAAAATGGCCTGTCTACTCAAAGGATGAGAGTCAAGTGTTCAAGTGGTGGCAAGTGATTATCAAAAAACAAGTCTTCTATGTAATTAGGCAGAATTGTTCTCCTGCCTCAGCCTACCAAGAACTGGTATTACAAGTGTACCTTGTATTTAAAGTTATTTTAAAATCTTTTACATTTATTTATTTTTTGGTGAGGAATGGGCATGAATACCACATTGTATTCGCTGAGGTTCTCTCCTCCCACCATGTGGGATTAAACTCAGGTCATCACATTTGGCACAAGCACTTTTACCAGCTGAGTTATCTCGACAGCCCCATTTTCTTTTCTAATTATAAACAATGTGCCCCCAGTCTGGCCCTGAGCCAGCAGCAATCTGACCTGTTGGTTTCCTGGAACATATCTTGGAGCAGGCAGTCAATATGAGTCAATGATAAGCCAGACTTGTTGTCTAAAGTGGAGAATTTTGACAAATTAAAATTGAAGAAAACTAATAATGATAAAAAAAATACTTCCCAGTCAAAGAAAACTAAACAGCAGGAGAGTGTGTCAAAGGATGGTGAAGTGGGATCTCCTTCAACATGGCCTGACAGTCTGGGCTTTAGGCTTACATTTATAAACTGTGTGTCTGAGAGACTTAAGCCAATTGCTGATGGCTTCTCACCTGTACTGATGGTTAAGTGGTAATCAATACCCAGTCATTGACGCATACGTTCTAGATGGCAGATGCTGACTGTAATGGCCACTGATGACCGCTGTGTCTGTAGCCCTTGTGCCCCTCCCACACACAGGGGAGCCATTTTCACTGTTAGTGGTGGCTGTGTTGCTTTGCCATCATTCTGAAATTGCATGTTTTTACAGCTTCTCATTTCTAATGCAGCAATAAAAAATAAGTATAGTTCTTATCTTAGAAAATAGTGTGTTCCCATTGGATAAAACATCAAGATTTCTGCATATGGGAATATACAGGTGCATAAAGGAGGAAATAAATTACTGCACCAATCTATGGCAATGAGGTGGTCCATTGGCATGATCTCACCAGTTGTCACCCTTGTTTCAGAAAAAAACTTTATGAGATGGTATATATAATTTATCTCATTTTCTTGGCTTCACATTGTATCAACAAACACCTTCCATATTTAAACACCCATGCAAAACCATCATTTGTGGATTCGTAATGTCTATCCAGGACCTTCCAGTCAGACTTTAAATCCCTTCTGCTGTTTGGTGTTATAAATGGTGGTGTTTGAACACCTCATGTACACATCTCAGTCTCTGTTTCATAATATGGAATTCTGGATTCCTGGAGTAGGAATGACCCAGCAAGGAACAGGAGCCCTAAATTTATTTTGAAAGGAATTGTAACTTTATTTTTTGACATTTAATATATTTATATAACTGGTCTTGATCATATCCATTCTACTTCCCCTCCACTCTCCTCAGATTCCCCCATACTTTCCCTCCCATCTTCAATGTACTTTTTGTATTTTAGAAGCCTTTGTTTTGTTTTAAAGCTAGGTGTAGTGGTACACACCTGTAATCTCAGCCTTTGGGGAGTTGATGCAGGGGAATTACACAGTAAATTCAAGTGAGCTATATTTTAACAAGACTTAGTTTCAAAAGATGAAGAAAAAGTGTTTTCAGTTGGAGCCTAGGCTGGCCTTGAACTCTTGATCCTCCTTTCTCAGGCTCTGAGGTGCTGAGATCATTCAGTGCATTAGTGGTCCTGGCTTGAAGGCTCTGGATAGATTTGAACAGGGCTTCCAGGGTAATCGGACGGGACTTGGGAGTGGGACCTGTGTGTCTTCTCAGTTAGAGATATTATCTTTTATGAGGCTGCTGTGACTTCATAGCCAGGGTAGCACCTTGCTGTTTTCGGTATCTAGATGTTTAGAGGGAAAACCTCAAGTGTTGGGCTTTGTGTTGCTGTCAGTGCTTCTCCTTACCACTGACCAGCAGCAAGATCAGAAGTGGACATTAGCAGTATACTGTGTAACTTACAGACTTTGTTTTAACTTAATCTGTAGTCCCTTTGTGTCCTTGTGCCCTTGCTGACAATAGAAGTCCAGAGTCCAGTCAGCGCCTATGTGCATTTAGCTGCCTTTTCATTTCCTTTCATCTGAACTGATCTCCCGTCCATGTCTCACATGAATTTTTACATATTTGGGCTTTGCTGCTGTTGCTACTGTTTGAGACAGAGACTCTCACATAGTTCCTACTGTCCTGGAACTTGCTGTATAGATCAGGCTGGCTTCAAATTCACAGAGATTCTCCTGCCTCTGCCTCCTGAGTGCTGGGATTAAAAGTGTGTGCCACAATGCCTAGCATCTTTCACGTATTTGAAGCATTAATTTTGAAACATTAATTTTACATATTTGAGGGAATAAAAAATTGTGTGTGTCCCCCATTGGATAAAATATGGAAATTAGGCTTTAGTTAAACCTGGGTTGTGTATCTGAGGCAGAGCCCTGTAGGAGTGTGGCTTCCATACTCCTGAAATGGATAACTTCAGGAGGCACCAATGATGTCATCTGATGCTGCTGATGTACGTAAGTCAGTGACATGCTGACCCAGCTTGTCCACACTGTGTTAGCATTAGGATCCACCAGTTCCTCTTTCCTTAGTCCAGTCACCCATGGCAAATTATGGTCCAAGAGTAATAAATGGAAAATTCCAGAAATAAACAAGTCTTAAGTTTTAGGTGGTATGCTGTTCTGGGTCTTGCAGCCTCCCACTTCCTCCTACCCAAATCAAGAATTATACTGTTGTTCAGAGTCTATGCTGTATTTGCTACCTGCTTGCTAGTTGGTTAGTAGTGTGTCAGTCATCATTGACTGCTGTGGAACTGCTCATATCTAGGTAACCAGTACTTTACTTCAGTGGCCCCAAAGCAGAAGAGAAGTGAGGCTGGCTGCTAAGATTTGCCAGGGGAAGCTATCTGCTTTCTTTAAGTGAAAAGGGTGAAAGTTCTTGAGTTACTAAGGAAAAGAAAATACGCTGAGTTGCTACAATCCACAGGCAAGACCTGAGGTCACATTCACATAGCTGTGTCACAGTATTTTTTTATGGTTCTATTTGATTATTAATTCCTGTTAATCTCTTACTGTTTGCAATTTCTGAGTTAAACTTTTATTATGAGACATACATAAAAAACTTCATTCCACTGGTCAGTGGTGGCAGACGCCTTTAATAGCAGAACTCCAGAGGAAGAGGTAGGCAGATGTTTGAGTTCAAGGTCAGCCTGGTCTACAGAACCAGTTCTAAGATGGCCAGGGATAAAAAGAGAAACCTGTCTCCAAAAACAAAACAAAACACACAACAACAACAAGAATCATGGTTGCAGTCAACTGTGGTGGTGCATTCCTGTGGTCCCAGCTTGGATAGTGGGCGCTCGCAAGGATCAGGAGTTCAAGGTCAGTTTAAACTCCTGTGAAGTTTGAGGCTAGCCTGGGCTCCATGAAACTTAAAGAAGGAAAAAAAGCCATAGATGCTATAGGGTTTATAGCACTATCCAGATAAGACACAGCAACTACAATAAGGCCAAGACACAAGCTATTTTAGAAAAGCTGGAGCCTGGAGCCCAGCACGGTGACTCCTCCACACACACTTTTGAAGCCTYAAGCTTAGCCCAGCATGCACCCTGGCTCAGCACACTGTGTTCCTGGCCTTCCTCTTTGCTCTTAGGTAACTGGCTATTTGTTGCCTCTTCCTCCTAGTCAAGCCAAAAGTACAGGCCTAGGCCTTTTCTATTCTACAGTATTCTCACCCAGGATTTATACATTCTCTGTTGTCGTAATGCCAGGTTTTTTCTCCCTTGGCCTCCCCTTGTACATGAGCTTCCTTCACTCCTGACCCTGTTTTTCTCTCTATAGTCTTGTGTTAGCCCATCAGTTCTCAGCTCAGTGGACCTCATAGTGAGTGTTGTCTGAGGTTACTCTACATCTTCCCTGACTCTAGCCTGATCCCATGCCCCCCCCCCCGCCCTAGTCAGAGGCTCTGTGTCTCTCCTCAGCCTCTGGGATGGTCTGAAGGGCTTCAGACCTGTTCATGGCCTGAGGGAAGCAGTGGCCAGCTGGTCTGTCCATGTCTTCAACCTTGCCTCACACAGGACTCCTTACCTTCCCTCTCTTACTTGTCCGGCTTTCATCATTGTCCCAAGCTTCTTGTCTCCTCAGGGCTTTGGCAGATTTTTTATCTCAGCCAGAGTGCACAGTTCAGTGGCATTAAGTCCACTCACAGCCATTCCACCATCACCTACAAAGTTCTTTTCACGATGCAGTCTGAAACTTTGTCGTTGTTAAATACAGCTCCCCAACCTACCTTAGAACAGTGCCTCCTCTGCTTCTCCTTCAGGCCCATCCCACCATCAAAGCCACTTTAGGACCTCCTGTCAGTGGAATCCCCAAAGCATATGTATGTCTCTGGGACCAGCCTCTTCAGTTGCTCTTTCTGGCTGTGATTGAATATTTTGCTTAATATTCCTCACTAGAAGGAAGGTTCAGGCCTCTGTCTGAAAAAAAGCTCTTTTAACTGAGAGCCAAAGCTACCTCCTGAGAGCAGGTTGACAGGATCAACACAGAAAGAAGTCCATATCAGATGTTCGTGGAGAATGAGGGAGTGAGCCTGAGTGCATAGCATGGAGATGTATACCATGCCTCCGTAGGACCTCTGTGACCTCACTGTGCTGAGTGTGAGCATGGCGAGCTGAGCTTCATGGAGTTAGATTGCCACAGCTCCTCCACAAATGGAACCAAAGATGAGTGTCTCCTTGGTAGTCTTCTGTGGGCTAGAGTCTCTTTCCTCACTCTTTCCAGATGTGGGGTGCTCAGTGCCTAGGCTGCTCTAACCTGTACTCTGATTGCCCCTCCTCAGATGCTGAAGTTCCAAACAGTTCGAGGGGGCCTGAGGCTCCTGGGTGTCCGCCGATCCTCCTCAGCCCCTGTTGCCTCCCCAAATGTCCGGCGTCTGGAGTATAAGCCTATCAAGAAAGTAATGGTGGCAAACAGAGGTAAGTACTACCAGGATTCAGGTCCTTGGTCCTAGCCTGGCCTCCACTCCTCACCCTGTCTGGCCAGTCTCTCAGGAGGACTTTTTGTTTCTCTCAGGACCCAGGAGTCTAACTGTTCACCCTGCCTGTCTTAGGTGAGATTGCCATCCGAGTGTTTCGGGCCTGCACAGAGCTGGGTATCCGCACAGTGGCTGTGTACTCAGAGCAGGACACAGGCCAGATGCACAGGCAGAAAGCTGACGAAGCCTACCTCATCGGTCGTGGCCTGGCACCTGTGCAGGCCTACCTGCACATTCCGGACATCATCAAGGTGGCCAAGGTAGAGTCATCTTGGCCTAGGAGATGCCAGGGTTTCCTGAAGCTGGGCAGGATCTTGTGCTGTGCCCTGCACCCACACCCACCAGCAGAATATGTGTACAAGGGGGATGGGAGTAGATCCCAGCAAGAAAAAGGAGAAAGGGGAAGGGCCCCAGCATTTCTTATGCCCCTTGCAGGAGAATGGTGTAGATGCTGTGCACCCTGGCTATGGGTTCCTCTCAGAGCGAGCAGACTTTGCCCAGGCCTGCCAAGATGCTGGAGTCCGGTTCATCGGTCCAAGTCCAGAGGTGGTCCGCAAGATGGGAGACAAGGTGGAAGCCCGGGCCATTGCCATTGCTGCAGGTGACATACAATTCCTCCCAGGGGTTAGCCTGTGACAAGATGTAGTAAGGATTCAGCCGGTTACAGAGATCTCCTGTCCTCTCCCAACAGGTGTTCCAGTGGTCCCTGGCACTAATTCCCCCATCAATTCCCTACATGAGGCACATGAGTTTTCTAACACCTATGGCTTCCCTATTATCTTCAAGGCCGCCTATGGAGGTGGGGGCCGTGGCATGAGGGTTGTGCATAGCTATGAGGTAAGCAGGGCAGCACATATGCCAAGGTCTCAGTGCTGGGCTGGCAGCCCCTGTGGTGGTCTCTGGAAAGTACAAAGGGGTCAGGAGAGGGCACAGAGCTGGTCCCATGTCTGCCCAGCCTTGTCTGTACTCCTAGGAGCTGGAAGAGAATTACACCCGGGCTTACTCTGAGGCCTTGGCAGCCTTTGGGAATGGGGCATTGTTTGTGGAGAAGTTCATTGAGAAGCCAAGGCACATCGAAGTGCAGATCCTAGGTGAGTGGGGAGTTGTGTGCAACAGGAGAAGCCTAGATCTCCCTGGTTTACAGTAGCAACCTTTGGGACAGCCTTCCCAGGGGACTTGGAACAGAACAGAAGTCAGGTGGCCAAGTAACCTCAGTGCTCAAGGGGTCAGAGGGTAGATAGGGGTCACTTGGATTCTAGGAAAGGCTGACTCCAGTGTCTTGTATGCCCAGGGGACCAGTATGGGAACATCCTGCACTTGTATGAGCGAGACTGCTCTATCCAGCGGCGGCACCAGAAGGTGGTGGAGATTGCCCCTGCTACCCACCTGGACCCCCAGCTTCGGTCACGCCTCACCAGTGACTCTGTCAAACTTGCCAAGCAGGTGAGGACATGTTCCCAGGGACACGAACCCATTTGTGCAAGCTTTCTTACTATCTTTGCCCATCRTCTCATGGCTTGAGGGTTTGGAAACTCCCTGTGGGCAGCCTGTTGAAAGAAGGAGGTAGGCCCTGCAGAGTGGGGAAGGGCGCAGACATCCTCTTGAAGCTGGAGGAAGTGATAGTAGAGATGCTTGGTCAAGAGGAAGGTGTCCTTGCCATTTTTTCTACTCTTGATACATAGGCTAACTTTTTATGGCACCAGCTCACCCTGATCACTGTAAAGAAAATGTCCTCATATTCTGGCAGAGCTAAGGCGTGTCCTCCTTACTGCTGCACACAGCACAATCTGCTGCAGCACAATCTATTTCCTTATCAAGGTGTCTCCGCCAGTATGCTCAGTGGGCGGAGTAGATCCTGGGGTGTAGAGGTGGGAGCTGTGTCTATAAGCAATGACTTGCCCCTGACTGGCCTAGAAGCTCCTGCCATGGCAACAACTTATCTCCTATACCCACCTCCTTAGACTTCTTACCCCAGGTATGTCACACTGTCCCAGGTCTGAGCCCCCGTGGCCTTCAGTGCAGGCAACCAGGGCTCAGAAACGGTTATAGACGGTGGGGACAGAGTGGTTCTGAGATAAGGCTCGGCAATGAGAGCAGAGGCTCTGCTGAGGTCTGGGGGAGCTGGGGTTGCCTCAGAGGAGCAACCTCACCGTAGCTTTGCTCTGTGACCAGTCATACCAGTCAGAGCCCAGGGAATAGTGTGTTGTTCTGGAAGGACCAGAAGTGGAATGAAAGCAGGGCTGCAATCCATGTTGGTGTCACCGATGCTCATTTTCAAGTGACATCGCTTGAAGTGATGGCCAGAATGAGGATGAGCGCAGAGAAACACAGGAGAAACTTCCTGGAAATGCTTCTGCAGTGGGGTGTCTTCACCTAGACTTGCTGGGTGTAGCCTCCTGGCCTTAGCAGCTTCCAGGGATCCTCGAGCCTGTAGAATGTAGGGGTGGAGGTATATTCTGGCCCGTGGCCACTGCAGGGGAGCTGATGGTAGGTGGCTGGATTGCCACAGGCTGTTCTGTTCCAGAACCTGTGTGGTGGGCAGGCTTGCGTGGCACAGCCCTGACTCTGGAAACCTCTGCTTACCGGCCACCCCTGCAGGTAGGCTATGAGAATGCGGGCACTGTGGAGTTCCTGGTGGACAAGCATGGCAGGCACTACTTCATCGAGGTCAATTCCCGCCTGCAGGTGGAGCACACGGTCACTGAGGAGATCACAGAGTGAGCACTGGGCAGAGGGCCAGGGCAGGGTGGGAAAGGGGCTTCTAAGGCAGCAGCAGAGGCTTTCTCGCTTTACTTTAGTGGACCTGAGGACTTCACTAAAAAAAATTCTTATGAGGGTTTTACATGGTTATTGTAAAATGTTTACACTAAATAAAAACAACTCAGAGCTTACCCACCCCTCATAATGAGGATTCCAGGGGCTGCAGGCACTCCATGGAGCTCTCGAGGCTGTACTTGTGAAGAAGGGACCCATCACCCCATTTTTCAGATGAGTCCAAGGCTTGTAAAGGTTCAGAGAACTGTCCAGGTCCACACGGTGGACTCCGTCTCTCCAGCCTTGCCTGCAGCTCTGTGACATGCCCTGTGCCATGCACAGCCTTTAGGTGTTTCTTCCATCTTTATTATATAGTTTGATGCTGTTGATGTTTTAGATAGACTTAAAACAAATTTTTATATTTATTTTTACTTCGTGTATGAATGTTTGCCACAGTGTGTCTGTGCACTGTGTATATACAGTGCCCATGGAGACCAGAAGAAAGCATAGGTCCCTCAGGATGGAGATAGAGGTGGTTGTGAGTGCTATGTGGTTGCTGGGAATTGAACTCAGATCCTCTGGAAGAGCAGCCAGTACTCTTAACCACCAAGTCCTCTCTCCAGCCCCTTAGATAGAGTTTTTAAAAAGATTTATATATTTTATTTTTATATGTATGCTTGCCCACAGAGACCAGAGGAAGATATCTGATCTCCCAGAACTAGGATTACAGGGCCACCAGGTAGCTCTCAGCAGGTGCAGCCAGTACTCTTGGCTGCTGAGCTGTCTCTCAGCCTCTAGAACTTTGATTCTTGTTTAAAAACTTGCTATTTGCGCAGGCATGGTGGCTCACACTTTTAATCCCAGCAGAGGCAGGCAGATCTGGCTAGCCTTATCTACATAGAGATTTCCAGGACAGCCAGAGACCCTATCTCAAAACAAAACAAAACAAAACAAAACAAAACAAAACAAAACAAAACAGAACACTTGCTATTTGTTGAAGGCATTCCCTAGGCATTGTTCTTCGTGAGTACTTTTAGTGGCAGACTATTCGACTATCTGTACCTGTAATAATTCAGGTATCTTGTTTTCTGTTGGACAGTGTACTGTCCTGGCTTTTGTGGTCCAGGGTATGTCTATACAAATCTGTCCTAATATAAGCTGTAGCTTCCTATAAGATTTGTACCAATGTATTTTCCTATAAGATTTGGGTATGTACTTAAAAAGAAAATCTACTCATTTTATAAACTGTGAAAATAGTTTTCATTATTTCAAGATACATATTTTGGGCCATGTACATATTAATCTTCGGCGTTGGACCAGTCCACCTTTCCATGGAACATTCCTGATCATTTCTTCTTGGCAGAACTCAAGACTAATGATGCTGCCTCCTGTGTGCTGTCTTTGCCTAGTACATATCCAGAAGCCCACAGACTCCTGACTCCCTAGAGTCAGAGCTGGGGTCACAGTGATGTTCCAGCCGTGTTACCTAGTCAGTGCCCTGGTGCTGCTTTACCAAGATTTGCTTGCTTGGTATCAGGGTCCTCACGCCTTGAGCCATGTGCAGGGTCCTTAGCTGTGGCCTGTCTGACCCGCATCTCCACTGATGGGGAGTACTACCATGCAAGCAAGGTCAGTGCTGTTGCAGGTGACACTGAGTACTGAGGACAGAGCCTTAGAGACAGTTTATTAGACCTGGAGGGCCTGTGATGATAGCTCTTTACCTGAATTTGACACCACCTTTAAGACTGGCCACCACCTTTAAGACTAGCTCAGGCTAGTCTTACACAACTATGCAAACAGGGAGAGCCTTCTGCTCTGTATGTGTCTGAGGAACATAGCGTCCTGACATGTCTACCCTTGCAGGCTTCCAACTAACACATATTTCCCTGTTTTTGTTTGTTTGCCTTTTGGTTCTRTTTTGTTTGTTTGTTTGTTTGTTTTAGATAGGGTCTCTTGGAGTCCACACTGGCCTCAAGCTTGTTAAAAAGCCAAGGGTGACTTTGTACTCCTAATCTTCCTGCCTGTACCTATCAATACTGAGATTACAGACACACACACAGACACACTTGGCCTTGTGATTCCTTTTGTGCAGTCTGCCTGCACACACAGTGTAGCCCTCATGCTCCAAGAGTGAGTGCCCAACTCTGACAGTAACCTCTGCCKATACTTCCAATTTTGGTGTCCCAGGGAGTCAGGAGTTTGCAGACTTTAGGACAGGGCAAACAGAGGACTGACTTTTGGAAGGGGCTATGAGGGGGAGGGGTGAAGGGCAGGTAGAGACTTGTCTTCTGGACTCACTGGGGAAAGCAGCACAGGCTGTGGGGCCATCAGATAGAGGACTCCAGGCTGCTTGGGCTGAGAAGCAGATGCAGCAGCACTGGCCCTATGAATCATAGACCCCGCCCCCATGCCTCACCTCATTTTCCTCCTTCCCTGGTGTCCTCCTCATTTGCAGTGTGGACCTGGTCCATGCTCAGATCCATGTGTCTGAAGGCCGGAGCCTGCCTGACCTGGGCCTGCGGCAGGAGAACATCCGCATCAATGGTTGTGCCATTCAGTGTCGGGTCACCACTGAGGACCCTGCACGCAGCTTCCAGCCAGACACTGGCCGCATTGAGGTAGGTAACATTTCAAGTGTGACAATAGCTCCAGCCCAGGCTGAGATTCTTCGCTGCCTCTTCATGGTGCCCAGGTTTTCACCAAGGGGCCTAGTTGCAACTATCTTAGAATACATGGGAACCCAGTTCTGTCTTAGAGTAAGGAAGAACTTACCACAGAAACCTAGCAGGAAGTCAGCAGATCACCTGGGGATGGGGCAGACCAGCTTAGGGGATTGGTGTGGGCCCCAGCATGTAATGCTTTGGGCCTGATGCCCTAGGAACCCAAAGCCTCATTGTGACAAACCCAGAGTGGCTGATCTTTACCCTGCCTTCTGTCAGAGGTGAGGGGTAGCTAGTGAGGCAGGACCTTATAGGGAAACAGAGGGTTGGGGTCTCTGTGGCAGAGGGAGTGAAGCAATAGGCCCCTTGGGAGTAAGCAAGGAGCTCTTCAGTGGGTAGCACTGAGGGACTAAGAAGCAGTTTACCTCAGCTCTGCTCCTTTTCCCTGTCAGTATTAGAGCCTTTGGGCTCAGCTGCCTCTGTCCCTTCCATCCCCTGTCTGTGGCTCCAGCCTTGCATGTTAGTAGCACTGTCTACTGGGCAGAGGATGCAGGCTGTTAGAGGCAGTCAGGGTTGGCACTGGTGTCTAGGATACAAGGATGCCAAATGTGAGCGTGAACCAGATACACAATTGCAAAAATGTCCGAAAGTAGTATGGTTAAGTATGGAGCAGAGTTGGGCTGCTATGTCAGTTCTGATGACCTTGAGGGCCCAAGGGCCATCCTAGCTGACTACCCGCATCCATTTCTGAGTCCCTGGGCGGGGCAGCATTGGGTTGCTGCTGCTCTATAGTCCTGGCTCTTCTACCCTTGGCTGGGAGGGGCAGCTGACACACCAGGGTTCAGCTGCCAGCTGCCGGGCTCCCGTTCTCCTCCACCTCCACCTTCACAGCCAGGGCTGGCTTTCGAGTGGTCACCACAGGGTATTTTTAGCTGGTAGTTCCTGCACACAGTTGAGTGTCCACCCTTAAATATTGCATGAAGTTCTTTACTGAACACAGCTCGTGCCCTTCGCACCAGAAGGGCTGAGGGTGTCCCCAGTCCAGTCCCTCTGGCCTCTTCTCTGTCTGTGAACTTCAGATCCCCCATCTGCCCCATGCCTGTCATGAGCACTCACCTGTGTGTACAAATGTAAGTTATCCCAGACACCCGACCCCTCACTGTCCTACTGTGCCTGCCATTTCCCCTTCTGTCTGCCTCTCGTGTTCCCTGGATAAACCAGGTGCATTTCCTTCATTGTGCATGTTTTGTCTCCATATCTTCTTCCTCCCCCAACCTCTGCTCTTTCTCCTACCCTCCCCTTCCCTCTTACGTTAAATGCCACCACCGTCTCCACCACCGCCGCCACTGCCCCCCCCCGCCCCCCGCCCCCCACCAAGCATCAAAAACCAAAAAACCAAACAAACAAAAAAACCCAAGCTGGGTGTGGTGGTACAATTTCAGCACTCAGGTTGAGGCAGGAGGGTCATCATGAGTTTAAGGCCAGCCTCGGCTACATTGTAAGGCTGGTCTCGGCTACAAAAAAGCTGGTCTGTCTCGAAAAGACAAAAGGCAAAGTAAGCGGCAGAATCCTTCCTGGTCAGCCTGCCCGTCTCCTTTCCTTGCTAGTGTCCTGCAGCCTGTGTACTTCTGTCTGACCCAGCGCCATCTGGGCAGGGACTTCTCCAGTGAGCTCTGTGCGTGCTGCTCCTGGGATGATGGTGGACACCGAATGGGCCTGCGGGTGGGGGGCAGTCAGGCAGGTGGTGAGCGGTCTGGTTCTGGCCCTTCCCACCTGGGCGACTAACTTTGCTGAGCATGATCTGGGCGCCTGGCAGGGCTTTTCCTCCCCTGTCCCCTCCTTGCTGCAGTACAGGAGTGAATGCATAGGACTCAGAAGGGTTGGAGCCTTGGTCTGTTGGCAAAAGTAGGAAGAAACTTGGCTAGTCAGTGATGGGCTGTCTGGGTACCCGTGAGCTCCTCGGTCCCCTGGGGGCCAGTTTCCATCCCAACTGCTGACTTGCGTTTCCTTCTGGCAACAGGTTTTCCGGAGTGGTGAGGGCATGGGCATCCGCCTGGACAACGCCTCTGCATTCCAGGGGGCTGTCATCTCACCCCACTATGACTCTCTGCTTGTCAAAGTCATTGCCCATGGCAAAGACCACCCCACAGCTGCCACCAAGATGAGCAGAGCCCTGGCTGAGTTCCGTGTCCGCGGTGTAAAGGTGAGAGGCTGCACTTTCGGAGGGGCGGGGGAGGTGTCGGCCTTGTGCTTGCTTTACTTTTATTGAGGTGGCTCTCAGTCTCAGTGGCGCAGTAATCTCTCCTGGCTGGACTCAGGTTGCTGGTGCCAGGGCCCTGCTGGGTCTCTGTCTAAGTATGGATCCCTGGGTGAGAGCTCTAGCCCTGACAAATGAGCTCAGACCCTCTGCCAGCTCCCACCTCCTGGCTTCCTGGCATCTAGAGTGGCAGGTGCTTCAGAGTAGTCAAGAAACATATGATGAGGGCCAGGACTTTGGCCACAGTGGTGGGCCTCTGTAAGGTAACAAGAGCCTCAGTGCCTAACCTTCCTTGTTGGGCTACTTTTGTAACTAGTTTCTGTAGCTACAGACAAATTCACAGCCAAGAAATGCTGTTCTGTCCTTTGGAGCCAGCACCTACCCACATAGGCTGGGGCACACTTAGGTATAGACATGGGCCCGCGGCCCCTGTTGAGTTCTTCCCTCCTCTTCTAGAGGCTCCCATGGGTGCTCTGGCCTTGTGAGCAGTGCTGCCTGCTACCCTCCTCCTGTTCTCTATTCTTGTTAAAGCTTGGAGGCTCATGGCCCCACTGTGCCAGTGCTGTCCCCACAGTGCCACATCATTTTCCTCTTTGTTCACAGGTTCTGTCAGTGGCCATAGTGGGCTCAAAGACTTTTTGGAAAATCTTATAGGAGGAAGGTTTTGAGCCTGTCCTGTGGGGTAGGGCAGAGAAGCCGTCTCCCACAGCCAATCTTGGGAAAGACAGTGGGTTCTTAGACGCTAGGGCCTTCCTTCTGGTATTTGGAGCTTACAGGCTCTGTTGGGGTCCATGCCTTGGAGGCCAAGATATGCTGTAAAATCAGCTCCCCACCTAGATTCACTGCCTTATGTACTGAGACCTGGCTTTCCTCTGGCTGACGAGGGATGGGAGGGGTTATGGGGTATACACTGGGCTATCCCCTGGTTTGAAGTTGTGCCAATACGCTGATTAGTTTTCCACCCTTAGTGCCAGGTACCCTGAGCCATACAACCTTACACACCTGTCCTTTATCACAGTGAGTTCAAGATCCCAGCATCCTCTTCCAGTCGTGAGAACAGGGACAGTAGGATTCATGACTAGAGACAGCAACAGGACTTGGGGCCTGTGTCTGTCCCCTTCCTGCACACATCCTACCCTGTGCCTGCCCTCTCCTATGTCTCCCTACTTTTGCTTATTTCCCTCAAGCATTTCTCTAAGTCACACACAGGTTTATTATGGTGCCAGGAGCCGGGAATGTGTGAGCTCGGCTGCCGCTGTGGGCACAGAGTGCTGCACAAGCCACTTGGCTGCCAGGACCTGCTGCTGCGCTTTCAGTAAGCAGCTGGGTGCGTGTACAGGACTCACCTGAGCCCGGTGGGGTCACAGGTGTGCTGAGCTCTGTACCAGGAGGCTGCGGGGCCCCCAGGCAGCAGGGCACAGCAGAGCAGAGGCTGTGCATCCCCTCATCAGCTGGCTGAAGTCAGCTTGCCCAGAAAGCCCAACAGAGCTGCACAATCTTAGAACACCATCTTACTCGGGCCCACGGAGGCATAAGGCCTTCCAGAGGGTCCTAGATTAATGCCTGCCTTCTGGCAGGGCCAACAGACAAGACCCCAACTCTTGACTGCTACCCCAGGCTTACCAAAGACTAGCTGGGAGTCTTATGCTATAAGGACCGCCTCTGCTGGGCCCGGCAGCTTTAGCCTTGACACCTGCACTCGCCTGTGTACTCCTAACGGCCTCCCGTCCTCTCTCCCAGGGACCAAGCAGGATGAGACAAAGACAAACACTGAAGTGTCCCCAACAATTTTATTATAAATAGAAACGAGACTCCCTCTTGGTGGCTGCAGCCCCTGCCTTGGTGGCTCTGAGCACCTGTTGGTGGGACCTGTCCCTTTAGTCTGGAGGCCAAAACCAAGGAAAGGGTTTGCTGTCCCACCAAATACATGGGGGCCTGAGGTACTGAGGATAAAAAGCAGAGTGGGACCCAGGGCCGTGCTGCCCACCCAGGCTGGGTGCTGCCACCTGGGCCCAACAGTGGCACTGCTCCTTCCTCAGGGCACAAGAGAGGCTGCCCTTTCTGTCACACCACACTCTCCTCCAGCCGCTCCGCACTGCCCCCCACACCCCGACACCCAGCTCCCAGCAGCCCTCCATGTACAGAGTGGCTCCGCCGGGCCCAGGCTCCTCCCAGGCGCCTGGCATACCCGTAGCATCCACCGGTGTCTCCTAGGTCCAGGGAGCAGCTGCGCTGAGGACGGGGCGGAGGGCTCCGTGGCGGGTGGCTCTTGGGCATGGGGCTGGTGCCACCATTGGTCTGGGATTGGACATGGCTGAGTTTGAGTGGGAGGCGGCCATTCCCAGCTCCCCGGCCCCGAACCAGCAAGGCCACAGTGAAGACCAGTAAGGCAGCCACTAGGACGCCCCCCACTGCCACAGTCAGGGTCCCGCCCAGCACATGGGCCTGTAGAGCATGGCACAGGGGAGTGGCTGGTAGCGTAGAGAAGTGGGCACAGCCCAGCAGTCTAGTGGCCGTGAGGTCGGAGGGCCCAGCAGCAGGTGACAGGGCCAGCAGACAGAGGTCGTAGTCAGCACCAGGAACCAGGTGCTTCAGCAGGAAGTGGTGGCTGGAGGCTGGTACAATCCTGTAGGCAAGGGCAGGTGATCAGAACCCCAGGGTGGGGTGCAGCCCCCATTCCCATCTTTAGGTTTGCCCTGGACAGCCCCTTAGGCCTTTAAGGCCCTGTCAAAACACACTCACGCACGCACGCACGCACGCACGCACGCACGCGCACGAGTCCCCTCAGGAAAGCAGAAACAATGACAGGATCCATATGCAGATGGGCATGTGCACCGACACAGGCCTCAGGTAAGAGGAGTTGGGGTGGGGAATGGACCCAAGCAGAGGCACAAATACCCGGGGGTGGGATGGGGGTCAGGTGCTTTAGCACACACCCAAGCTGCTATCACTGATGGTCAGGAAGGCTGGCACATACAGCCTTACCTGAGACCCCTTATAAAAGCAGCCACGTTCCTCTGCCCCAGCCATGCTCCAAGAGTTTAGAAGTAMAGGAGCAGACACAGGCCTGGAGGGGGACAGGCAGAACTTGGGGATACGGGGGCGGCAGGAAGGGAGGTGCAGTGAACAAAGCAGGCTGAAGGGCGTGTGCAAGGCCCATCCTCACCGGTAGATTAGGGTCTCATCCTCGCTGCTGTTGTACTGGATTTGGAACATCCACACTGGGTCAGCTGGCCGCCCTGGGCCCCAGCTCACCAGGCCAGAGGTGGCAGTCACCTCTGTCACTTGCACGGCTGGTTCAGATTCTAAAGTTCCCTCGCCTTCGGCAGCAGTTCTAGCAGAAGCAGCAATGTCCGAAGGCCCAGGACGGCCCCCCTCAGCACTGGTGTTCCCACCATGGGGCAAGGCCAGTACCCGGAGCTCCACTCGGGCTGTGGCCTCACCAGCAGGGTTGGTGGCAATGCAGGTATAGGCCCCTGCATCTCCAGCACCTGTCACCCCAATCTCTAGGGTCCCATTGGGGAAAGCCCAGGCTCGAGAAGAGTTGCCAACCAGCCTGTCATCAGGGCCAACCCAGTGCATGGTAGGTACAGGGTCACCAAGGGCCCTGCACCGTAGAGTGGCCCGCTGGCCTTCTAGCACCCATAGGCGCTGTGTGTGTCGGGCAATCAGCGGAGGCTCACAGGAGAACTCTCCCTCAGGCACTGCCCAGAAGTAGCGGCCTGCCAGGGTTGGTGGAGAAGCGCAGGTTTCCAGGTCGTCGGGCCGGGCCAGCCGCCGCAGCCACAGCAGCTCACAGTTGCAGTGCAGTGGGTTCCCGCTGAAACTCAGCACCAGGGGGGAAGGTGAGGCCTCAGCATCCCGACCTCGGGAGAAGAGTGGATCAGGTGCCAGAGTGGCCAGGCGGTTGGAGGTGAGGTCCAGGCGGGAGAGCTGGCTGAGCTGAGCAAAGACACCTGGGGGCAGCGCATCAATGAGGTTATGGTCCAGGTTCAGGGTATGCAGGGCAGGCATGGAGCCTATGCCGGCCCAGGGAACCTGCCGGAGATTGTTATAGGACACATCCAGGTCCTCGAGACTGTCAAGGAAGTCATCGAAGGCCCCAGGAGCGATTCTGCCCAGTTGATTGCCACTAAGAATGAGATGCTGGAGGTTGACAGGCCCCCGCAGGCTGCCACTGCCCAGCTCCACCAGCCTGTTGCCATCCAGGTGCAAGGAGCGCAGGCTCTCCAGGTCCCCAAAGGAGCGAGCCCCAATGCGGGTGATGGCATTTCGAGACAATGTTAGGTCCACCAGCCCTGTCATGTTGCGGAAGTCAGGTGGTCCCAGGGCCTGGATGAAGTTGTCAGCCAGGCGCAGTTCAACTGTGCGCCTGTCCACGTTGGGTGGCACAAACAGCAGGCCTCGGTGGGCACAAAGGGTGCTGAGCGACTCCGACAGGTTCTGGCACACACAGGGTAGCGGGCAGGCAGCGGCTCCACTGGCCAGCAGCAGCAGTAGGAGCGGCGGGGCCATGGTGAGTGCCCTGTGGGAAAGGGCCGCAGCCCCAGGCACAGGTGGGGCTAGGGCAAGTGCCCACTTGTGCCCAGGGCACAGTCCCAGAGTCTGAACTGGGGAAGGTTTGGGTAAGAGGCTCACAGAGGACCCCAGGGAGAAAAGACGGCTGGGGCTGCAGACTAAGCCCCCCCCCCCCCAGAGTAAAGGTCACATTTCCCAAGCAGTTGAAGGGAGTCCAGGTACTGGGAACAAGGTGAGGCATGAGGCAGGAAGTGGAGGAGGGCCAAGAGCAGGGAGGGTCCGGGAACTTCCTTCTGGCATCCTCTGGAATGGCCAGCCCCCTCCCCCGCTCCGTGCCTTCCCCTTCGTGGCTGAGGATGGCGTCCCCCAAATCCCTGGCGTGGACTGTGGCTCCTCCCCGGGCGGGCCTCCCTCTGAGCCCTGTCGGGGCGGGGGAGGGGGGCTCACCTGGTGTCCGTCGCTCAGGGGGCGCGGGCTGGCCTCCCCGCGGACCCAGCCGGCCCCTGCCGACTCCAGGCCGCTCTCTCGCGGGGGCGAGGCCCGGCCCGCCAGCCGCGCGCCCTCCGGCCCATGGCGCTCGGGCCCTCGGCCCCGGCTCTCCGCTCCTGGCACCTTTTCTCCGCGCCGTTCGCGGCGGCGGCGACAGGCAGGCGGGTGCGCGCTGACGGACACGCGCGCCGCGAACACGCACGTGGAGGGTAGACCGGGAGGGGCACAGGGATCCACCCGGCCCCAGCCGGGCTCCGGAGGTCACGGGGACACGCGGCCACTGCAGCGCCCACGGGTGGCGCCCAGTCACGCCCGAGGCCCGGCCAAGCCTTCCGCGCTGCCCCACAGCGCTGCCGCAGCGCACTCACCCTGGCACGGGCGCGCGCGCCCTCGGCCACCCTGGCGCCCAAGCATCCTGCAACCGCTCAGGCGGGCGCCGCGGCTCTGCAGACAACCAGACAAAGCTCCAGCTCTAGGCCCCTTTACCATCTCCCAGAGACGGGTCTTTGTCACATGTCTCTGGGCACCCTCCCCAACACGCCCACATATGCCCACACACCCACACGTCCCCGCACCCACGGGTAGGGCCGGGTGCAAACCCGCACTGTTACTGGGACCCCCGCGTTCGCAAACACACACTGAAGGTCACAACCGTTCTGCATCACCGCGTCACGTGAAGAATCCCCCACAGGCCCGGGCCCTGGGGGGTGGGAGGGTTGGGGTGGCGCCCCCAACAGGGCTTCCTGCGGGTGGGGCCTGAGGGCTTGGCCACGGGACTGGCGTCCTGCCCCGCCCCACTGAGCCCCGCCCTCCGCTGCCCGGTCTCCCTCCCGCCCTGCCGGGCGCTCCCCAGCCAACCGGCCTCTGCCTCCGGCTGGATTGGTCTGTGCTGCGCGGTTTCCCAGCAGGCTGGCTATGGCACGCTGTTTGAAGCTGTGCGTCAGTGGTCCTCTCCGTGTCATAGCTCCGCCTCCCCTCTTCTAGAGGGACTTCCTCCTAGGGAGTGTGGTCCGAACGGTCTAAAAAGTGAGGTGGACTCAGAACCAAGTTGGGTATCTCGTTTGTCTCCCAGGAGTGATTTCACTTAGTTGGGATGGGAAGTTACCACCTCCTGTGGGGTATCTTGTCCCAGGCTACCTGGACCCTTTCTTCCTATTCCCCTCCCTCCATACCTGAATCCAAGGAGAGCGTGGGTGGCAGGAACTGGGTAGAATGAGATTGGATTTTAGTCCTGCCTGGTACAGCCGCACAGCCTTGAACAGGTTACTTATCTACAGAAACGGGTTTCTCATGGAGACCCAGGGCTGTTAATTGCCTGTACTATTCACACCTAAGGAACCTGCAGCTTGAGGGGCTGAAGTCCTTGCAGCTGGAAGCCATTGCTTGGCTTGATGCTGGGACACCTCAGCTGTTGTAAAAATAATTTGGATCTTTAGTCCAATCATCTGTGATGTGAGGTGGTGCCAGATACTTCCTTTTCTTCCCCTAGAGTTTCCATTCACTCCAAATACACACGTCCCCTCGTATCTGCCATGTGCTCCCTGCCCTGTGTGGGAGCCAGGTGGTTCCTGGCCTGGTGGTTCCAGTTGAGGCAACGATGGGAGGGCCAGTGGTCTATGTGGTGGTTGGGGGCTTCGAGGATCCTCCTCACTCTTATGCGCCCCGGGTTCTCCAGATGATTTAACAGTTAAATGCTGTGCTTTGGTCCCTTTGGGGGAAGGTGCACGGGTAAGTTTCCAGGAGACAAGCAGATGCAAGGCTGCAAGGCCCCCGTGGCTGGGCTTTGTCTTGTAATCACTAATGACTCCCTGTCAGAAGCTGGTGGGCAAGGCATCAGAGAGTGACTGTGTTGAGGCAGCTTGGGGGAAAATGTGTGGACTGAGCAGAAGAGATTAAGAGTCCTGGATTTGTCGTGGGACAGGGGTCCAGCATGCCCAGTCACATAGGAAAAGATGGGTAGGCAGGGTAGAGGTCAAGGTACCCATCTCCCAGCTAGGTTGGGAGCACAGGACRCAGGGCTTGGGGAGTGCACATGGACTGGGGATGGTCCCACTTGGCTGTCACAGGAGGAGCAGCAGGTCCAGATCAGGGTGTCCTAAGGACAGTAGTGTGTGAGAAGTGGAAGGGTGGAAGAGGATGAGGTCAGGAAAGAATGTCTACGTGGGCGCTGTTAGTAAGATGGGAGGATGCCTTTGGAATTAGAAGGAGGTGGTCTCGTGAAAATGGGTTTACGAAGCATGGCTGGCAGTTAAAAGGTGATGTGTATGCTGCTACAGAAGCGAGGTTCTAGGCTGCGAGAAGGGTCAGCTCTTAGTGTGTGCACTCGATTGAGAGGATGGCACTGGCATATGTTCTGGGGTGAGCAAAGATGGAGGTATACATCTAGCCCTGGCCACTTCGAGGATTGCCAGAATGCTGGCGAGATGGGGGGAGCCCCAGTGCTCCAGAGGAGCCCCTGTAGGCTGTTCCCTCCCTTAAGCTGCTCGTGACCCCTCCGCCTCTGTCTTGCAGACCAACATCCCCTTCCTGCAGAATGTGCTCAACAACCAGCAGTTCCTGGCGGGCACTGTGGACACCCAGTTCATTGATGAGAACCCCGAGCTGTTCCAGCTTCGGCCTGCACAGAACCGGGCCCAGAAGTTGCTACATTACCTCGGTCAGCCTGCACTGCCCTCTTGTCCCTCCTGACTTTTTCTTATCTCCCACCCTGCACCCCTGCCCTTGTTAAGGTTCTGTACCCTCCTTTCTGTCCACATGCCCCTTATTAGGTTTCCACTGCCCAGACCCAAGAGGCCCAGGTATCCTGGAGAAAGTCCCCTTCCCAGAACCCACCTACTTGCACTGCTGCCCTTGACTCTTCCTCTGACCAGCCTGTCTTGACCCAGTGCCCACTTTCTCCCCAGGACATGTCATGGTGAATGGCCCTACGACTCCAATCCCTGTCAATGTCAGTCCCAGTCCTGTGGACCCTGCTGTTCCCGTGGTGCCCATAGGTAGGCTGAGATCCATTTTTAACAACTCGAAGGGATAGTGGGCGGCTGCCACCTGTAGGGTAGGCAGTGATGTTCTTGTCTACCCTAGGCCCGCCTCCAGCTGGTTTCAGAGACATCCTTCTGCGAGAGGGGCCAGAGGGCTTTGCCAGAGCTGTGCGGAATCACCAGGGGCTGCTGCTGATGGACACAACCTTCCGGGATGCCCACCAGTCACTACTGGCCACTAGAGTGCGCACACATGATCTCAAAAAGATTGCGCCCTATGTTGCCCACAACTTCAACAAGCTCTTCAGCATGGAGAACTGGGGAGGAGCCACATTTGACGTTGCCATGCGCTTCTTGTATGAGTGCCCCTGGCGGCGGCTCCAGGAGCTCCGGGAGCTTATTCCCAACATCCCGTTCCAGATGCTACTGAGGGGGGCCAATGCTGTGGGCTACACCAACTACCCTGACAATGTGGTCTTCAAGTAAGCCTGGGTCTGCAGGGACCACAGAGCAGTGGGCCCCAGAGTCTTTGACTGTATCCTATGGGGACCAAACAGAATTTCACAGGCAGAGCAGTTAGGGCTTCTGGATCTCTGTGGCAGCACACACTGAGGGAGATGACTTGTCCCAGGAATCCCAGCACGGAGCTGGGGTTAGAACTGGGCCTGAGGGCTCTGCTCGGTGTTCTCCTCCTCAGCTACCCTTCCTTGCTAAGAATCTTACTGATCCTCCAGGCTCAGTCAGGCTGGATGGCTCTGCCAGTGCCAGTCACTTGGCCCAGGCTGCGCTGGAAGAGGCCTTGTTCACAGTTGGAAATACCCACTCCCCTGACAGGCCAGACCTCATTACCTGGGGGGGAGGACCTGGAGAAGGAAGCACAGGGAGTCAGGAAGAATTCACCTATTTTTCTCACCTGCCAGGTTCTGTGAGGTGGCCAAAGAGAACGGTATGGATGTCTTCCGAATCTTTGACTCCCTCAACTACTTGCCAAACATGCTGCTGGGCATGGAAGCAGCAGGCAGTGCTGGGGGTGTGGTGGAGGCTGCCATCTCATACACGGGTGATGTGGCTGACCCTAGTCGCACTAAATATTCACTGGAGTACTACATGGGCTTAGCTGAAGAACTGGTGCGAGCTGGCACTCACATCCTGTGCATTAAGGTGCCAAGGCCTTTTGCCCATCTATTCCTCTCATCCTCCCGCAATTCCCACTATGACCTGCAATACAGGAACACATCAGGTCCCTCCTTACCATAATTCCTTCTCCTCTTCCCTTTTTTTTAGGACATGGCGGGCCTGCTGAAGCCTGCAGCCTGCACCATGCTGGTCAGCTCCCTCCGGGACAGATTCCCCGACCTCCCGCTGCACATCCATACCCATGATACATCAGGGGCAGGTGTGGCAGCCATGTTGGCCTGTGCACAAGCTGGGGCTGATGTTGTGGACGTGGCTGTAGACTCCATGTCTGGGATGACCTCACAGCCAAGCATGGGGGCCCTGGTGGCCTGTACCAAAGGGACTCCTCTGGACACAGGTAGGATAGAATAACAACTCATGGCCATGCCCCTTTCAAAGTGCTGACTGATCCCAGCAGAGCCTGGGATTCAGATGTCTTACTCTGGCCTGGCTGCCTCCTCCTCTCACCCACATTTGAAATGGGGTCTGAGCTAATGCTGAGTTCTGGAAAGTGCCCCTGGGAGTACTGGCATGCTGCCAAGCTCTCCTGACTCTGGCTTCCCCACAGAGGTACCCCTGGAGCGTGTGTTTGACTACAGTGAGTACTGGGAAGGGGCTCGGGGACTGTACGCGGCCTTCGATTGCACGGCTACCATGAAGTCTGGCAACTCAGATGTGTATGAGAATGAGATCCCGGGGGGCCAGTACACCAACCTGCACTTCCAGGCCCACAGCATGGGACTTGGCTCCAAGTTCAAGGAGGTCAAGAAGGCCTATGTAGAGGCTAACCAGATGCTGGGCGACCTCATCAAGGTGAGCAAGGCGCCTCGTCTAATGGCCCTGCACGCTACACTCCTGCTCTGGGCCTAGCATCCTTATTATCAGAGATATTTTCTCTCCAGGTGACACCATCCTCCAAGATTGTGGGGGACCTGGCCCAGTTTATGGTACAGAACGGGTTGAGCCGGGCAGAGGCAGAAGCTCAGGCAGAAGAACTATCCTTCCCCCGCTCTGTGGTGGAGTTCCTGCAGGGCTACATTGGCATTCCCCATGGGGGTTTCCCTGAGCCCTTTCGCTCTAAGGTAAGGAAGGTACATCATGATGAGACAGGCTGAGCACAAGAAACTGGCCTGACCCTCTGCTTGCTCCTCAGGTGCTAAAGGACCTTCCAAGAATAGAGGGGCGGCCTGGAGCCTCTCTCCCTCCCCTGAACCTGAAGGAGCTGGAGAAGGACCTGATTGATAGGCATGGGGAGGAGGTAACCCCAGAAGATGTTCTCTCTGCAGCCATGTACCCTGATGTCTTTGCTCAATTCAAAGACTTCACAGCTACCTTTGGCCCCCTGGATAGCCTTAATACTCGTCTGTTTCTTCAAGGACCCAAAATTGCAGAGGAGTTTGAGGTCAGTGGTCCTTGTGTTTGTCTACATTCAGCCAGAGCCTACAGTAGCCACACGGCTCCCGAATGCTAGTCACAGCCTTGTTGAGTTGTATAGCAGAAATGGCCCTACGGGACCAGATGCTGGGCTTTCTTCACACATGAGAAGTAGGATCCAGGGCCTTTGGTCATGACGTCCTCCCCAGCTGTCTCCTGTCTTCTCTGCAGGTTGAGCTGGAACGGGGCAAGACCCTGCACATCAAAGCCCTGGCTGTAAGCGACCTGAACCGTGCTGGCCAGAGGCAGGTGTTCTTTGAACTCAATGGGCAGCTTCGGTCCATTCTGGTTAAAGACACGCAGGCCATGAAGGTACAGTGCCCCCAGAGCCAGTCAGGTGGGAGGGATGGGCCTGACCTGCTGTCTTATGTCATCTCTGTCCTGTCTGCAGGAGATGCACTTCCATCCCAAGGCTCTGAAGGATGTGAAGGGCCAAATTGGGGCCCCGATGCCTGGGAAGGTCATAGACATCAAGGTGGCAGCAGGGGACAAGGTGGTCAAGGGCCAGCCCCTCTGCGTGCTCAGCGCCATGAAGATGGAGACTGTGGTGACTTCGCCAATGGAGGGCACTATCCGAAAGGTTCACGTGACCAAGGACATGACTCTGGAAGGCGATGACCTCATCCTAGAGATTGAGTGATCTTACTCCGGACTGGCAGCCTGACCATGGCCAACCCTACCCTAAGCCTCTCAACAGAAGCTGTGCAGCCAGGGCAGGCCCAGGCCAGCCAGTTCCTGAGAGTAGGAAGGCCAGGCCCTTGAGGTCCTGTCCCATGGGACAGCACACACACTACCTAAAAATGGCCACCCATTCCTTCAGCTRTTTGTCCTTTTCTTACTGGCAGGCAGTTGCTCACATATTCATCTCTTGCCAAATAAGGGTCTGCTCCTCGTGGGAGACTAAGGTGTACAGTAGGTGGCCTTGTACCTGGGGAGGTGGTTTGGGGGTTCTACCTCTGGGGGTAGAGGGAAGACCTAATTCACAGGTCCTGGAAAATTTGCTCAATAAAGTGGCCTTCCCTTGCCCTCCACACTAGGTCATGTACAATCTAGCCCACCCCAGTGGCAGTGTGGGTGTATTTCTCTCAAACTCCCATGGGATCTAGGTCAGATCTGCTTTTTTTTTTTTTCTTTAAACTTCCTAGACCTCGGTAAAGTAGACCCCGCAAGCCTGTCTACCTAGTGTTCTCAGGAGACTTGTTACAGCAGGCCACTGCCTACCAGCCCCTCACCTCCCAACCACCAGCTTCTACACAGGCTAGAGGAAACAAGAGCTCCCTAGGGAGGCAGGTGGATGACTGTGATACTTCCTGTTGTAACTTCATGAGCATGGCTATGTCATAACCAGCCTTGGGGGAGTGTCACTAGTAAATGTCCACATGTCCATTTCTCAGTCACCAGCTTCAGGGAGTGGGTTTCAGCACACCCTTAAATGTAGGGGACTTAAAAGGATATTCACAAATTTTTAAAAAGGCAAAGGAAAATAAGTCATTCTAGAAGTGTGGTGGGCAGGTAAGAAAAGGGAGGTGCTTGATAGAGTCCTTGCCACTTTCAGGGCTGTGACCTTTGTCCTGGGTTCCTCCAGGGGCTGGGCAAGGCAGAGAGGTAGCAGCCCACATGGAGCCAGAGCCTCTACTCCTGAGAAGCCTCCTCTTGGGCCCTGGACCCACAACCTTGTCTAGAACGAGGCTCTGGAACGGTTCTCCTCCAGCTCACAGGACACAGGCTGGGGGCCTCATTGCTGGGGCCAAAGCTGTGCGTATTCCTTGACCTTGGCAACAGGTGCAAGTCCCACAATGAGATGAGTTTCCACTTGGCCCTGCTAACTTAACCACCACAGCTCAGGAAAATAAGCCACAGCCTTAGCAACCAAGTGAGGGCTCCTTCTTGTCCTCTACTGTTGGGACCTGCTTGCCAGCCTTACCTGTCCAGGGAGCTGGGACAGTATACATAGTCCCAAGTGTGGCCTTAGGTCCTTACCAAGATCCAAGTACACAGAGTCCCAAAGTTCCAAGACTATGTTACCCAAGTTAAATCTCTTTAATATCCCAATACAAAGTCTTGATGCAAAAAGACAATGAGAAAACCCTGGGAAGTTGAGAGGAGGGGTTTTATAAATAAACCCACCCGAGCAGCTTTTCAAGGGAGAAGGGGAGACACAAAGGAGCTAGAGATGCATCAATCCAAAGAGGGAATGCACAGCTCCTAGGATTTGCCCTTGTCCCCTCACTTCCAGTTGCTGCTCATCCCCCCTTGGAGAGGGGCTGCACCTTTTGGATATCTGCTCCTTTCTCTTGGTCCCTGGGATTCAACTAGCTCTGGCTTCAATCCCCTACAAAAATTCCTGAGATCTCGGGGACCCCAGCCAGCCCCTCCCTTGCAGTATTCCTTGGTAAGGAGGAGCTGGAGAGCCCATCAGAGTCCACTGGAGTGCACGCAAGAGTGACCGTCAGGAGCACAGTAGGGTCTCTGAGGCCCCCGTTCGTTCCAAGAGCATACAAAGAGGAAGGCTGCCATAGAGCTTGGGGTCTGTCAGGGGTTGAAGCAGAAGCAGGAAGAGTCCCACACCAAGGGCATAGCCTGCCAGCAGCGGCCACTTCTGTGGATGCTCCAGGGCTGCACACACAGCAGGGAAGCCCATGTAGTTGCAGAAAGAGTGGCAGAGAACCGGCCCTATCAGGTGTCCTGGAGAGAGGAGACGGTGCAACATGTGAAGCAGCTCCACCACCACTGGCCCTTCCAGAGTTAGTGACCCTTGTCTCCTGAACAGGAGCTCAGTGACCCCTACCCCACACACTGATCTGCCCCCATGTTATAATCTCTGCTGCCACCTCTCAGATCTTAAAATACTGAGGACCCCGGCTTAGCCTGTCTCTAGGACTGTGGTAGAAGAAACAGTTGCATCCACAGTATCCCCCTTCTCCCACCCACATCTGTGGGCCCCTGGAGACCCATGAGAGGCCGAGGACCAACCTGTGCGGATGAAGAGGAAAGCCGTATAAGCACCGAAGACAGCGGTGTAGGAGAACTGGAACGCTGGAGATGGAGGCTGCGAGTGACCACACCTGCATGCCCACCCTACCCCAGTACTGCACATCCCACAGCCAGAGACCACCCGCTCCCCTTGGCAGTGGCTGCCTGCCCAGTGTCTGTGGCTGTTCTCTGTACCCCACCTTCCATAATCAGTGGGCCCCGTCCAATATAGCTCCTTGTCTCCAACCCTTTCTGTATAGTGTCTATGAGGGACATCATAACACCCCAACCCGACTGCCCCCGGCAGCTCTCCAGGCCTCACCTGCAGACAAGAAGATACTTCCCACACTGCTTTGGCGGAAACGCAGCTGCTCAATAATGTGGTGAAAATGGGCTGGGAGGAAGGTGAAAACCACATCATATCCCTCTGGCTTTCTACCTAACTCCCCCCTCACCCAAAGCCCCATATTTAGCCCTAATGCCAGGAACATCGTTGCTGGACAGGTTAGACTCACCGACTCCAAAAAAGAGTGGGCAGGTGAACACAGCAGGGCCCAGACCTGTGCATGGCGCTAGCATGGGCAGCATACAAGCCCGGAACACCAGCTCCTCTGTCAAGGGTGCAATAACTTGGTTTCGTAGCCAGCGCATGTCTGTGAGGCAGCGGGCCCAAGAACGAGGGGCTAGAGTAAATATTCAGGATAAGCAATGAGTGCCTAGTTACTAGAGACATCTGGGGCCCTCTCCCACAGACTTACTCTGGCCAAATTCAGTTTAGGAAATCCTGAGACTCAGAATGGGGAAGGGAACAAGCCTTATCAGACCGCATTACAATGTCTTGAGATGACTGGCAGCAGTAAGGGAAGGCAGCAGTAGTTGAAGAAGTCATAGTAAATTCCAGAAGCACCCAAATTTAACCAAGACCAATCTTTGGGGAAGTCAAATGATGGGAAAGCAGGGGAAGATGCTGTGTGGCCCATATCAAGTACTGCTTTGGGTCCAGAAAGGCCTCCTTGAATATCATAAACTTAAAGGGTACCCAGCAATAGAACCCATTTTATAGATAAGGAAACACACCCTGAGAGGTGACATCTCACCTCTCCAGTCCAGATCACACCATCTCACTGACTCCTTTCCCCAATGTTCTGGACTGCCTGTGCCTACCTTTTCCTCAGTCTTGAAGACTCACCCAGGACAACCTTCAGCCCATCTGTCAGGTCACACGGGCAATCCATAGAGAGCTGCATCAGTGGACCCAGGAAAAGGATCTGGGGTGGAATGGGGGTGGGGGGAACAGATAAAATGAAAACCTTTTTACCACAATGCCATTACACTAGTGACAACAGAGTTGAAAAAATAAAGCAGGACTCACCATAGTTAGCAGCAGGGGCAGCAGAGCTGCTGGGAAAATGCCTTCCAGCCTGAAGCCCATCAAGGTAAGCAGTGATGTGCCTGGCTGAGCCACAGGAAAAGGGGCATCAGTGATGTTCCCTCCCACAAAAATCTGGATTCTTTCCCTAGTTGCCCTGTGCCCCGCCTCCTTCGCACCTGGATGCCAGTGAGTTCCCTCCAGAGCAGCACGCAAAGAGGGGACAAGCTGGAGACTACCAGGACACTGGTGAAACGCCGCTTGATAACAGCGGGGTGGTCCCTAGGAAAAGGGACAGTAAGTTCCGGGGGTCTGCAGCAACCACTTGCCAACGCGGCCCCACCCCCGTCCGGTCGAAGCTCCGCCCTCAGCCCCGCCCCACGAGGGCGCAGATTCCGGCCGCGCGCGCATCCCCCGCACCTGGGCAGCTCGCTCTTCCACACGTAGAGGCTGCCCACGTAGGAGCAGGCGAGGCTGAAGCAGGAGAACACAGACACCCAGCAGCACAGCCCTGGGCCCGGGACGTTCAGCGCCGCTGACTCGGGCTGTCGCTCTGGCCGCGTTACCGACAGTAAACGCAGTCCGTCCCCGCCCAGCGCCGCCATCACGCCCGGACCCGTGGCGCGCAGCAGTGACGCGACGGCGCGGGTGACGTCAGGCGGCGGCGCAAGTTGCCGGTCCCCCGGGCGCTCCTCCCCTTGCACTGTAGTTGACACTGTGTGCTTGGAGCAGCTTTATTGACATATAGAAGGCATGACACACGTGTTCCGGGCTTCCGTGGCTTGCTGGGAGTCTCAGTAGCGAGCACTTAGGACCTGTGTCCGGGACTCAGCCACTCGGACAGATTGGCGATCTCCTGTAGCCACAAGTCCTGCGGGAGCAGAGGAGGCGGTGGTGAGGACCCGGCGGCGGTAGCTTAGGCCCGCACCCGCCGTGCGCTCACTGCGGTACCTCCAGGCCGCCCGGAGGGCTCGCTGCGTCTGCCGACTGGGCCCTGCCGTGGTCCGCTTGGGTCTGCGATCCTCTAGCAGTGAGGGAGGCCTCGGTGGACTCGCGGTCGTGCGTGACGGATTCTGGCGGGCTCAGGTCCCTTGCTGGTCTCAGAGCTCGCGATTCTTCCCTGCCCTGGTTGGGTCTGCTCCTCTTGAGCCTCTTGTTTTCTGCTTGCCCGATGGATTCTAGGAGAAAACGAACCCATTTCATTTGGGGGGGCGGGGGTTCGAGACAGGGTTTCTCTGTGTAGCCCTGGCTGTCCTGGAACTCACTCTGTAGACCAGGCTGGCCTCGAACTCAGAAATCCGCCTGCCTCTGCCTCCCAAGTGCTGGGATTAAAGGCGTGCGCCACTATCGCCCGGCAAGCCCGTTTCATCTTGCGCCCGAAGATTTGTGCCAATGCTACAGAGACTGTTGGGGCAGGGGCATAGTTCTAAATTAACTCTCCGCTCCACCTTTCCAGATGAAAACATTTCAGTGCCTGACCTCCCGTAGCGCCCACCCCACCCCGCCCCCATGATAGGGGGCATTTAACTTTCCACATAGACTAGGTGATACCTATTCCAGGCTCCTCTGAAACCAAGCTTTGCTTCGGGCAATAAGCAACTCAGTCTCTCTCTGGTATTGTTGTAGGTAGTTGCTACAGAGGCAACTTTTTGTTGATGTTTAGACAGACTCTCATGAAACCCAGGCTAGCCTTAAACTGGTCATCTTGCTTCTACCACCCAAGTGCTGGCATTAGATATTTGTGAACATGCTTTAGTTCAGCGGTTCTCAACCTGTGGGTCACATAGATGCTTACATTATGGTTCATAACACTGGCAAAATTACAGTTAAGAAGTAGCAATAAAGATACTTTTATGGTTGGGGATCACCACAACGTGAGGCACCATATTAAAGGGTCACAGCATCAAGAAGGTTGGGAATCATCATTAGCTCATCTGTAATAGCTCCACTTGCAGAAGAGGTATTGACAAGCAAGCACTCTGTCGCTGAGCTACACCCCCAACCCCAGCAGGTGCAGATTCACAGTCTCGCCTTGGCAGATTCCTCCTGAGTAGGTTCCCRGGGATATCAGTCAATGAATGCACTTTTCTCTGGAAAAGCTAATGTGCACATACTCAGTACAATGTAAAATTTCTCATCCTATCGAGTAGCTATAAAGTAGGAATGCATGCTGCTGCTATTCCAAGCCCCTCAGTCCCCATCGAAAGCAAACAAATCCCTGGTGGCAGCAGCATGGCTAACTCGAATGGGGCAGTTGGACCGCTCCACACCATGGATTTTATTTCTCTGGTTTCAGTCCAGGGCTTATCCCAAAAGCTAGAGACTTACCTGGAGGGAACTCCAGACCAATATTCTTGTGCTGGTCCTCGGTGTTCTGGGCTGAAATATTTTTCTCTGGAGTCAGGTGCTTTAACAATTAGAAAGTCCAAGTGAATTTTCCAAAGACTGAATGAGCCTTAGTCATGTGGTTTGGTTTATAGGGATGTTATTCACCTGGAATTCCCTCATCCTCCTAACTTACCAGTCTCTATTTGGCCTCCAACTTTCAAACCATCCCTTCTGTGGACCCTTGTGCAACTCACACTGTAGCCACGGCCAGCATAGCCTTCTGTTCTTCCCTGAACTTCAGGCTCTGAAGTATGGCACTATTCATTATTTTTATGTGTTTATGTCCATCTTTCTACTCAAGATTTATTATGTATATTTGTGAGTAACCATGTGAATTACGTGTCTACAGGAGAGGTGGTCAGATCCCCTGTAATTGGAGTTACACTTTTACAAGCTGCCTGATGTGAATACTGGGAACCAAACCAAACCAATACCAGCATGGTCCCTCTTACACACAGCCATTTCTCCAGTCCCTTTTTATTCTGTCCTGGCTGTCTGGAACTCTATGTAGAGTAGACCAAGCTGGCTTGGACTTGCAGAGATCCTCCTTCCTGCCTTTGCCTCATGAGTGCTAGGATTAAAGGCATACACCCGAATCCCTGGCCATATCTTATTTTAAAATAAAATTCTTTGAGACAGGGTCTTATATATCCCAGAGCTGACCTTTAATGTCTGACCATCTGTTCCTCTATATACATGTACACAGTTAAACATACATCTCAGAAAGTGCAGGGAAGCTGCAGGTGTACACCTCAGCACTTCATAAAACAGCCTAGGAGCGCACATGTAATCCCAGCACTCAGGAGAGGGAGGCAGAGCGAGCAGGAGTTCAAGATCATCCTCAGCTACATGGGAGGACACAGGCCATTCTCAGATATACAGTGAGACCCTGTCTCAAGCAATAACCCTCTCCACATATACCTGTACTTCAAAGAACACCAAGGGCGCCAGGCAGTGGTGGCGCACACTTTTAATCCTAGCACTTGGGAGGCAGAGGCAGGTGGATTTCTGAGTTCGAGGCCAGCCTGGTCTACAGAGTGAGTTCCAGGACAGCCAGGGCCACACAGAGAAACCCTGTCTCGAACCCCCTCCCCCCCCMAAAAAAAAGAACACCAAGGAAAAAGGAGAAGTAACCAATAGAAGGTGGGCGGGGCTTTGGGGAGGGAAGCTGGGTTATGTGCAGTTCAGCAGGCACAGTGCTTGTTTTCAGTGTGCTGGAGATCGCTGGAGTTTGGGGGAGGAGCACACAGCACAGTGGCTATCCTTAAAAGCATCAAGTTGACACTTCAAATGGAAGTCTTATGCAAGAATTACACCACAGTACAATGCAATCTATGATACACTGCTTTTCTTTTCTTTCTTCCCCTTTAAGACAGTTTCACTATCGTTCTGGCTGTCCTGGAACTCACTATGTAGGCCAGGCTGGCCTCTGACTCCCAAGTGCTGGGATTAAATGTGAGAGCTACCTGGCATCCTCATTACAAATTTTTATGTTATAAAAGCTCTGCAGTTATAGTTATCATCATTTCTGGGGGAGGGGGGGTCCCACAATCTATCTCAAGATACCCAAATCCTCAGATGCACACCACCTTTAAGTGTGCACCACCAGACCTGAGCTACACTGCTTATTAATACAAGTTCCAACTTCTAAGTAATTACATTCTGAGGAACGCACAGGGGCAAAGATCGCCCTCCAAAACCAGTGCAGTTTCAGTTCACTCTGGCCTAGAAAATCTTGTGTAACAGACACGTCTTTTTCCTTTTAGAAACTGGTCTTACAGAGGGGTGACCCACTTGAGATGTGAGCCTTGCACACCTGTCAGTATCTGGGCCCCCAGAGAGACAGCCCAGTCCTCAGGATACAACTCCTTGGATTTAACAAGGTGGAGGATTCAATTCTCATCTGCATCCTAGGAAAACAAACCTTTCCTTATAGAACTGCCCGTTTCTCCTTAAACTATAAATGGGTTAATTCTATATCTGGTGAGTTGGCTAGTTACCATGGAAACAAAGTAAAAGGGGGAAAATTGACCTATCGCCTTGATCATGTAGTTTGTAGCTGAAGCCACTGGGTGCCACTATTGTGCCTCCAATGAGTTAACACAAAGTGGCAGCTAACAGAGGGAAGGAATAATGACAACCCATCTATGCACACTCATTCTCGGGGCTCAGCTCTACAAAGGCACAATGTGACCAGGCTTTGAAGCCCTGCCAGGTACTAGCCATGTAGCCAGCAAGGTTTAAATTTCACAGTTACCTCATTTATAAGATGGAAGATAATGACCTAATTCAGAATATCTTTGTTGAGACTAATGGAAATACAGATTAGGTATTCTGTAAATATTCCTTTCTTTCAGCATCCTTGAGTTAAGTGGGCTATGGATGGCCCTGAGGCTATGAGCCACCACTAGAGCCAAATGGTAAAGAACTCAGATCAATTCTTTCAGACTTCACTGGGATGTCAGAGAGGCCCAAGAAAAGATCTTCATAAACAGAAACACCGAGGAACCTGAGGGGATCTTCCTGGGTTCTAATGATGGCTCATGCTGTGCCCTCAAGGTGTTCCTGGTTGAGGTGAACTGGACTGTAACCCTTCCAGTCACATCCCAGCACTGCGAATGTGAGATTATTTGGAAAAAGGGGTCTTTGCAGATATAATCAAGGACTCAGAGATAGGACTATACTGCACGCAGGACGAAGGGTGGGCCCTCCTAAATCATAAACAGTTGGATAGGGAAAGACTAGGTGAAGATGGGGGAAGAAACTGGAGTTATGTAAGCCACAAACTAGGAAACCAGAGAGACAGGATGGATTCTCTCCCAGTGCATCTAAAGGAAACACAGGCTTGCCCGCGCCTTGATTTTGAACTTCTGGCCTCCAGAACTATGACAGAATAAATGATGTTTTTAAGTCACTAAGTTCCTGGTAATCATCTCTAGGAAACTGATACAGTGTTTCTAAGCTTTACTTCCTTGAGGTGTGGCCATCAGCTCTCCAAAAGGGCGAAAACCAACGAGGTTTACAATGAGACTTGCACACAGGTAGGACAGAAGTTGGCAGGCTCTGCTTTGTGTCTGTCCTGCCTGAGCTCCAGCACCTCTCCAACAGGTAGAAAGAGGTTCAAAGGGGAGAACAAAGGCACACACTGTCATGAGGGGCCTGGTCTTTCTGAAACTATTAAAACTAGGAATTGAGTGGTAAGATGCAGTTTGAGGGGCTGGAGGGACAGCACAGCAGTTAAGGGCACTTGCAGCTCTGGGAGAGGGCAGGATTTGGTTTCCAGGGTCTCACCTTGTAACTCCAGCTCCAAGAGATCACGTGTGAGTCAACAGTGGACTCCCTTTATGRTTGGACGGGGAAGCACCATGTAGATCATCATGCTGCTTACCCACAGCCCTCTTCTTACAAGACTGGAGTTCCAACAAATACACAGCAAAGAGACGACGAACATGGATGCACTAGTCTGTGTGACATGGTGGGGTAGCTAGGCCAGACAGGCATATATATGTAACCCCCAAGCCTATCAAGTTGTCTTCCACAGGACTTCTTCTCCACCCACCCCCTTTTTGCAATGGGGTTTCATCATGTTGCCTGGGTTGGGCCTGGGCTAATGCTCTTCCTCCCTTGGCTGCGGAGCACGTGCCACCATACCCATTCCTCCTGTTCCTCAAGCCTGCGGTCTTCATTTGAATTTCCATACCATGATTAATGAGTATGTGTGTTTATCTGTGGGTTCTGGATTCTGTATGAGCACTTTTGCTAAGTGTGCTCACTTACTGAATTTTAAGAGTTCTATAATGAACTTTGACAAGTGGCCCACACTTACTTTTAAACTAGAAATCCAGTTTCTTCCATAGATGCAGAGTTATCCTGTGTCATACAAGTAGATGTAATAAACATTTTAAACATAAATTTGTATGTTTTTAAATAAGTTTACATTGATCAATATCTAATGTCTGGGAATGTAGTCTATATCTAAAGGCTGGAATATGTGCTGAATGTATCATGTGTATATGAAAGGAACTGTATTCTTTTTTTTTTTTTTTTT
>BDUI01000709.1:0-13775 GCA_002335545.1 Apodemus speciosus | reverse complement strand
TGTCCTGGAACTCACTCTGTAGACCAGGCTGGCCTCGAACTCAGAAATCCGCCTGCCTCTGCCTCCCAGAGTGCTGGGATTACAGGCATGCACCACCACCGCCCGACTTAAAATCTTATCAGAATCCAACTTCAAGTTATATTCTAACAGCTGACATACATACATACATACAGACAGACAGACACATATACACTCATTCATTCATTCATTCATAAATACATACATACATACATACATACACAGACACATATACACTCATTCATACACACATACACACATACACAGACACATATACACTCATTCATACACACACATACATACATACACACATACATACATACATACATACATACATACATACATACATACATACAACTTTCCCAATGGTTTTGTGTAATTGTTATCAAGAGTTGGAGATGGATAGGATCAAGATACATCATATGCATGTATAAAATTGTCAAAGAATAAAAAATATAAGGTATTTCCTTAAGCATTTTTTATAATACTGCTCATTAGTGAATTCTTTGATTTTTTTGAATGACAGAAAAGCCTCAATCTTGTATTAATTGGTTTTGCTTTAAGGTAGGGGTGGGATCCTTGGAGGAACTTTTCACTCTGAATCTCAGGCTGGCCTTAAACTCCTGTCCATTTTCTGGCCCCAGGCTCCCATGTACTGGGATTACAGGAATGAACCATCAGGACCAGCCTTGTCTTCATTTTGTGTGTTCATGTGTGCAGGTTCACTTAATGTGTGTGCATGTGTAGGTTAGAGGACAACTTGGCTGTCATTCTTCAGATACCATCCACCCTGTTTGAGACATTGTCTCACTGGCCTCAAATTAAGCTGGTCTGGCCAGTCAGTAAGCCCCAAGGATCCACTTTTATCTCTGTTTCCTTAGTATTTGAACCGTGTGTGTGTGTGTGTGTGTGTGTGTGTGTGTGTGTGTGTGTATTTGAGGCTGTGGGTGTTGCTTTTAAACACGGTTTCTGAGGCAGGTCATCAGGTAAGCAAGTTACTGACAATCACATCCCCAGACCCTTGCCTTTATTTTGAAAATTATTTTCTCTGCATATGGAATCCCAGGTGGATTATTTTTTCTTCTCTTTCCTTTCAGTACCTGGAAAAAACCAAAATCAAAACCAAAAAACAATTCTGCTTTCTTCTAGATGTTTCCAAGGAGAAGTTGCTGCCATACTTATCTCCTCTCTTCTCTGTACTGTGTTCTGTTGATTTCAGAAATTTCAGTACAATGTGTTTGGGGGCAATTTTCCTTATTTCTTAAACTTAAGGGTTCACAGACAATGGGTCTGCAAATTTACAGTTCATCAGTTTTGGAAATTTGACAGCTAGTTTTTTTATTGGATATATTCTTTATTTACATTTCAAATGTTATCTCCTTTCCAAGTTTCCCCCCTCCCAGATATCCCCTATCCCATCCTCCCTCCTCCTACTTCTATGAGGGTGTTCCTCCACCCACCTCACTCCCACTTCCCCACCCTTGATGCCCCTACACTGAGGCATCTATCGAGCCTTCATAGGACCAAGGACCTCTCCTCCCATTGCTGCCTGACAAGGCAATCCTCTGCTACATATGCAGCTAGAGCCATGTGTACCCCTTGATTGATGGCTTAGTCCCTGGGAGCTCTGGGGGCAGTATCTGGTTGGTTGATATTGTTGTTCTTCCTATGAGGTTGCAAACCCCTTCAGCTCCTTCAGTCCTTTCACTAACTCCTCCATTGGGGACCCCATGCTCAGTACAATGATTGGCTGTGAGCATCCACCTCTGTATTTGTAAGGCTCTGGCAAGGCCTCTCAGGAGACAGCCATATCAGGCTCCTTTCAGTGAGCATTTCTTGGCATCCACAATAGTGTCAGGGTTTGGTGACTGTATATAGGATGGAATAGTCTCTGGATGGCCTTAGTATTTCTTTACACATTTCATCTACTCTTCTTCCATTTTGGTCTCCAATTATGCATTACTAGATTAGGCACCAGAAATTAGCCCATAGGTCAATGCTCTTTCGTAAAATTTGCAGTCTTTTGTTGTGGTTTCATTTTAAGTGGTTTCTGTTGCTGTCTTCAAGTTCATGCAATTTTTTTGCAATGTGTAAATCTACCATTAATCTTATCCAGTGTATTTTCCATCTAAAATTCATACTCTGCACCTCTAGACATCCAATTAGGATCTTTTAAAATATGTGTTTTTCCTTGTCTTTAATATGACCAATTGTTCCTCTCACTGCTTGAAAAATAATATGTGTGTATATGTTCATGTGTGTAAGCATGCATGTGGGTGCAGGTTGAGGCCACAGGTCAATATTAGGTGTTTTTTTTCAATCATTTTCCATCTTACTTTTCGAGACAGGGTCTCCTACTGAACCTGGAACACAGGGGTTTAGCTGGCCAGCAGCACCAAGGAGCTTCCTGTCCCCACCTCCTCAGAGCTGATGACATACACACGGCACAGCCGGCCTTCATGTGGCACAGGGTGGATCAGCCCCTCATGCTTCACTGCCAGCACTTTTGCTGATCGAGCCATTTTCGTTTTGTTTTKGAGACAGGGCCCTGACTTATGTAAATTTAAGATGGCTCTAAACTCATGGAGATCTTCTGCCTCACAAGTACCAACATTACAGAAGTGGCCATCACATCTGGCCAGTTGTAGGTGTGTTGAGTGTCTCTGTGTACTATTATCATTTCGTTCGCTGATTATTTTTTCCTTATTTCGTTCTTAATTTTTTCTTCTTTCCATGTAAGATATTTATTAAGTACCACATTATGGTTTATCTAGTTGAGTGTAGAGCATTTTTGTGCCAAGATTTCCATCTGTGCTAAAAATTTCCTCTTTTTGGTCCTCTGAAAAACTACCAAATTTCTTGTAAACAATATAAGCCTTTGGGATCTTGTCTCAAAGTTTGTCAGATGGGATAAGAGAGAAGCTTCAAGTCTAGCGCTCATTGTTGCCTATTATTCAGGAAAATTTTTCTAAATTCCAACCTGATGCCATGAAATATGAGTTTTTTATTTAGCCTGTTGGGGACAGCAGCCGTCCCAGCTTTGTGCCAACACTGGCCTGGAGCTATGGAGAAATGTATTCCTCTTCTCCCGTTTTCTTTATTAAGTTCTTGTCAACTCTCACATCATCTCCCCTCAGATCCACCAGACTCTAGGTGAGTATCACCACATGTGCCCCAGCCTGGAGACTCTCTCTCAGTCTGGCAAGGCAATCAAAGGGCTCTCTTTAGAACACCATTCTATAGAACTTGTTATATCAAACTCTGGGAATGTGCACAGCCTTAATATTTGCCTTGACAAAAAGTGATCATCTCCTTTGTGTTGAACAATTTTCCCTTATCTGCAATTTGGGGGAGTTCTGTTTTCTTGGGTCATTGTAGAAGTCACACCGGGCTTAAAATAATGGTAACAGAGAAAGGACAGCATTCACCTTTATCATGAAGATTAGCTGATAGGCCAATAAAGCAAAGCTTAGGTTCGTCCACATCTTGGCTGCCAATGAGCTGAGAGACAAAAAGCTGACTGTAAAGCAATGTGGACGATTGATAAGCACAAAGGAAGCAAGGACAGTGCATAGTAATCAAATAAAGTATCTACTTGTCTTGAAAGCAGCATCAAACGCCTATGGTTTGCAAGGCTAAATTAAAACATTATCAACAATTGACTTATTCCACATATTTAGTCACCAAAAGCATGTAATGTCTGATGGTGCCAATATTACTGTCTGCTCATGGAATGTAACATGGGAAGCTGCATAGTGCTACAAAAGGAAGCCATTAATGCACACAGCACACACATGCTCATTTTGTGTGGTACCACAACATGATGTGGTTTATCTAAAAAATTCCCGTTGTAACAAAAACAAAAACTTAAAATTCATGATATTTTGAATGAGTTTACAACTTTGTGCTAGGCCACCTTAATAGATACCCTGCACCACAAACAGCCTACAGCGTGGGTTAGACATCCCTGTGTCTTAAGCAGCTTCACATCAATTATTATAGTTCTAAAAAACACCACCGCAGGAGGAAACCAATCCATGAGATACCATCGCTTTAAAGCTGAGAGGCAGAGAATCAGGCGCCTCAAACACACGAGATGTACACCCTTGTCCCAATCTCAACAGTGTACTACAGAACATCTGCTAATGTGATAAGCCAGGGGTGGTGGCTCACATCTACAATCCTAGCATTCGGGAGATGGAGGCACAAGGATCAGAAGTCTAAGGTCATTCTCAGGTACATACTGAGTTTGAGTCCAGCCTGGTATATAAGAGAACCTGTCTGAAAACAAACAAACAAACAAATAAACAAATAAATAAACACCATTCCTTGCTTCCAGTCTCTCCCAACTTCAGTAACAAGCATCAGTTTCTTTATTATATCAATTCCTTCAAGCAATGACTTTTGCCTTTCTGTATACATAGTTTTAACTCAGGACTTATTAGTCCTTATTCCACTTAACTCATTGATTTAGTAAGTATTAACTCTTCTCCTTTAGCACTCTGAACATGCTGTGAGATACTCTTGCCAAAGCATGCAGTGGTTTCCCACCACAGAGAATGAAGGTCACATGCCCTCATAAGGCATGCAAGGTCTACCACACTCAACTCCAGCCATTTCTTCTGGACCCAGCACTACATTTCACTGTTATAGTTTTGAGTTCCTTGGCAAATTCTTCTAAAGCCTAGAATACATTTTGGGTTATGCTTTTATACAAATCATACAGGGTTCCAAATAAATAATTCATATATAAAGACTTTGCTAAAATCAAAATTTAAAAACTCTTATCTTCAAAGGCAATTGGTTAGAACCTGCTAAAAGGATATGGAAACTGAAGAAATCCTGTTCAGTTGGCTGGAGAAGCCCTTGGGGCTGGGGCACAGAGCAGCAGCTGGAGTCAGAGTCAGTTCTCCCAACAGGCCCATGTCAGCCTTGGCATCAGGGATGAACAGCAGTGCTGGATGTCCTAGCACAGGGTGGATTCTGCTGCAGTGTGGTTCACTCCAATTAAATTTTGGTTTACTATTTAGAAACATACAAATTTAACTTTTTTCTTCAAGAAATTATTTAATGGGCATTTAAAATTCCTTAATTTCTCAATATACACATAGCCCACTTTATCTGCATATGGTCAGAAAAATGGGCATTCCGAAGATTATACCTTGGCTCCTGTTTTTGTTGTCTCTTTGGTAGTTTCTTATTCTCACATTATATTTTTCCATTATATTCTATGGTTCCAAGCATATGTTTCCAAAATCAAAGATCAGTACTGTGTGTGAGTGACAACTGTGAGCAAATGGCCTGAAAGTGGCCCGGTGGCGCTCGAGATGACTTCTGCACACACTTATCCTTCCTGCATGTAAGTGTGAGGGAACAGTGAGGCTCTCATTCTCCCACAAAGAGGGAGGGTGGCCGATTTATTTGCCGCCCAACACTTGTCTTCCAAACAGAAGAGATACAAGAAGAGAGGAGAGGAAGGGAAGTGGGGGACACAGAGAAGGAAAGAGGAAAGGAAAAGGCAGGCAGACCATTTCTATCTTCTACCAATATTCATGCTCAAAATAGGAGAGAAAAGCAGGAGGGACAGTAAGCTTGCCCTTACCTCACATAGCGCGGAAAGCCCACAACAAGAGTGATTCCATTGGACAGTCTCAAAGTAGGTTCATTCTCTGCCCTGAAAATCAAACCAAAAGCAAAATCTAAGTCATTTCTCAAATCAATCATGATTTGACGTATGACTACAAATACCCAGAGATAACTGGAATTCAGCAACCAGAACAAAAACCAAAAACCAAAACAACCCCCCCCCCCCCCCCCCGCAACCTTTAAGCTCATTCCCCTCAATGAAAGGGAGAAACATGTAAGATGTAGATGAATATACTTATTTGTTAAAAGCTAATATAGAGCCGGGCGTGGTGGCGCACRCCTGTAATCCCAGCAYTTGGGAGGCAGAGGCAGGCRGATTTCTGAGTTCGAGGCCAGCCTGGTCTACAGAGTGAGTTCCAGGACAGCCAGGGCTACACAGAGAAACCCTGTCTCGAAAAAATCAAAAAAAAAAAAAAAAAAAAAAAAAAAAAAAAGAAAGAAAAAAGAAAGAAAGAAAGAAAGAAAGAAAGGAATAGGAAAGACAAATAGTACAAAATCAACAAAATGGCAGGAATCAATATACATCTTTCATTAATGACTCTGAATATTAATGGTCTTAATTTTTCCACACAAGGCAAAGTCTAGTATACTAAGCAAAAAACTAAGAACTATTTATTTGTTGACTCCAAAAACTTACTTCACCCCAAAAGAAGGACACTTTTGAAGCACAGAAAAAGGTATTCAAGTAAATGCTCCTAGGAAAGAATCATCTGTTGCTGTTCTAACATCTGACAAAACAGACTTCAAACAAAAACTAGTCGGAAAAGACACAGGCAGTCACTGATTAAGGAAAAATATCTGTCAAGAATATAACAATTCTAAACCTTGTATGCTCCAAATACAGGAGCACACAATTTCCTAAAAACAAATGTAACTAGATGTAAAGTCACAGATTAATGGCAGGACAATAGTGGTGGGTCCCTTCAATACTCTCACCAACTGACAGGCAATCCCAACAAAAAAATAATCAGAATCAAATGAAGTCATAGATAAATGAACTTAATAAAAATCTACAGAACACTGCAGGATATAGAACAGCCGATGTCACTTTCTCTAAAATACAGCATAGGTTAGGACACAAAGAAAGTCCTAACAAACACAGGAAAATGAGTAATTCTTTGTGTTCTATCTTATCACAATAGGCTATCATTTCACACCAATAATAAGGAAAACTCTAGAGCACACACAGACAACACAACTACAGTATGGTGCAAACAACACACTACAGAATGATAAAAGGTTCTTGAAGAAATCAAGAGATAGACACTCCTAGAGACAAATGAAAATGAACACAACATACAGAAAAGTATGGGGTAGTGATGCTTGCAGCCCTCAGAGAGAAGAGTTCCATGTGCCTACAACTAAGAAGTGAAGTGAATGAACAACACACCTTAGAGCTCCAGAGAAAGAACGAGACCCAAGTCAACAGACAGAAAGAAGCCACTCACAATCAGGGCAGATATTAGTTACATGGAAAGAAAAATAAAGATAAACAAGATAGGTAAATCCCTAGCCAAAACTAACAGAAAGAGAAGACACAAATTAATAAAACTAGACATGAAAAGGGAGCCATACAACAGATGCCTGTGCAATTCAAGGACTCATTAAGTCGTATCTAAATATATATGTTCCTCTAAACTAGAACACCTGAAGTTCATGATCTACCAAGATTAAACTAAAGTGAGGCTGGCATGGTGGCACATACCTTTGATCCCACACCCCAAGGGCAGGCAGACTTTTGAGTTCTAGGCTAGCCAGGGTTACTCAGGTTCTTGTTTTGGTTTTGTTTGAAAGAAAACATAGATAAAGTGATAATATTTAAAGAATAAACAACTTAACCTTGTGATGAACTATGATGATTTTTCGTAAAAAATGCTTTATAACCAGACAGTCTGTCATCAAACTTCGAGGATTTTCATCAACCTATAACAAGAAAACACAATCTTAACCCCAACAGTGCAAATGAGTCAAATAGGCATTTATTACTATGAAAGTGGATATTTAGGTCAGTTTAGGGATATCCATGGAGACATAACTTGAAAAATGAGAAATGTATAAAAAAGGGAAGACAGGGAATTGACACAGATAGAAACCTACTTCAGCAGGGCAATGGTGGTGCATGCCTTTAATCTCATCACTCAGAAGGTAAAGGTAGGCAGATCTCTATGAGTTTGAAGCCAGCCTAGACTATAGAGGGAGTTCCAGAACAGCCCAGGCTAGACAGAGAAACCCGGTTACAAACCCCCGCCCCTCCAAAAGAAAACCTACATCATGGACCTTCAAAAGACACAGGAATAAAAGACCAGTGTAAATCTACAATGCCAAAATCACTTTTTGGAACATATCTGGAGTAATTAAAACTGGAGATGAGTAATTCTATTGTTATTGTCTAATGTGCTTTAGGATGATCTGTATTAAGAGAAGTGAAGGGCTGGGGAGATGAGCAGTTAGTAAAGTGAGTGCCTTGTAAACACGAAGATGTTCTGCAGCAATTTCCTGGAGATTGAAACTGCAGGGAGTAAGATTGTACAGGGACGCTCAAGACAGAAGTAAACAACTCAAAATAGCTTCAGGAAGTTGCTGAAACTGATCAGATGCAATAAACCCCTTCCTCCTCAAGAATAAACAGCAGAGACTGCTGAGATTCACCCTAGGACAAGCCCAGGCACTTGAAAGAAAAGTAAACCAGCCAGGCTGGCTAGGAGAGGTTCATGATAACTGAGCCGCCTGGAAAGKACACTCCAACCAGTTGAGCTGCCTGTAGGCTGTGCAATGAGCTCCAGGTTCCAGCTTTTGTGAGCTGTTACCCATACTGGGATTAGCCTCGGGGATGCAGCTGTTTTGAGTCATTTTTGCTCCAGTGACTCTTGACCCATACATATATCTGTAAGTGTACACACAGCCATCTTAGGATCTTTTACCAACATGGTGAGTGCAGTCCATAGCCTATGGGCAGCCTTTAAAGGGGGCAATATACTATTCTCTGTTGACCTAATAAAATTTGCTTAGTGCTTCTAGTCTGATTAGATGCAGTACCTGTTTTCTGTTTCTTTCAAATCTCATATATCTAAATTATAAAACTTTTTATATTGTTATATAAATTACTTATTTCTCCTACTGAACTATGAACTAGGTTTTATTTCTATATTTTTATTTGTATAGACCCATATATGCAAATAAGTTATATTAGTGTTTTATTGATTTTTTGTGAATATTACATCATGTACTCCAATCTTACTCATTTCCCAGTAAATATTCGCCCTCCACCCTTGTAACCTCCTCCTTACAAAAAAATTAAAATTAAAAAAACAAAACAAACAAACAAAAAAAAAACGAGCCAGGCAGTGGTGGCACATGCCTTTAGTCCCAGAGGCAGAGGCAGGCAGATTTCTGAGTTCGAGGCTAGCCTGGTCTTAAGTGTGAGTTCCAGGACAGCCAGGGCTACACAGAAGAACCCTGTCTCGAAAAACTGGAAAAAAAAAAAAACTTGCCATGGAAGCTTCAGTGTGTCATAGTGTATCACATTGTATACCCCTTTTGTTCAAACAGCTTTACTTGCAAATGTTTACTGCAATGAGTCATTAGTCTGGTTCCAGGCCTCTGGCTTCTGCTACAGCATCAATATTGGACCCTCATGAAGACTCCTCTCAGATATCCCACTGTTGTCCTGACACTGGAAGTCTTGAAAGTTTAGATCTGTAGACTGCCCCCTTCACATGCTCCAGCAGCTCATATGTGTGGTAGTTGTTAGAGTAGGCCATTTCAAAGCCCTGGATCTGGGCCTGGGTGGTATTTGAGCTGGTCAGCCTGACAGCTCTCCCATGCCCACACCATCAGGGCTAGCTCTCCTGGTCTGCCCAGGCAAGGGGGTGTGGCCAGCTCTCCGGCATCAATGTTGCCACTGGTACCATCATGGAGTGGTGATAGGGTGGGACGAGCTCACACATCATCATCATGGCCCAGATAACAAATGTCAGCATAGCCTTTGGTGGTAACATGGGCCACAGACATTGACACAGATCCCTGCTTCAGTAGGGCTATGGACTCAGACATGGTTCTTGGTGGCAGCACTGGCCCAGGCAGACATCAATGGCCTCTCATATCAGGCTGTTCCTCATTCTGTGGCATTCCTGTTCTGCCTCTCTTCATAGCCACTCTGCTTCTCTTTCTCTCCTATTTCTCTACCACATACTTGCTCATCTTCGTGGCATCCTCCCTGGAGCAGCAGGCTGGACCTGTGGCCTCTGGCTGTTTTCTGCCCTAGCCTGCGCCTCCTATGTTCAGAGTGAAGTGGAAACTTAGAGGGTTCTTTGGAAAGTCGGTTGGATGGTGTTTTGCAAAGGCAAACATGTAAAGGACCATTTAGCTGAAGGTGAAAGACTAAGGCAGACTTGTGAAGAAACATTTCGCTGAAGCAGACACAAGTGAAAGTATGTTCTGCTAAAGAAAGCACACGAAAGGACATGTAATGACAGATTCTTCACTAACAACACACATATATTGGTTCATCTTCATTATGTAGTTGAGCTGCATTTGTTGGTACTTCATAAAGAGAAACACACCAAAAAACTTCTGATGGTGTGCTACAGTTTCTTGCCACTTCCATGGACTCAGGCTGATTGGCAGTGATGTCAACTGAGGCGAGACACTTGCTGAGGCAAGACATGTGGAGGATATGTGATGCTTAGAGAATATAAAAAGGACTTGACAGTGATGGGGGCTAAACTAGGCTTGCTTATAGATCTAGCTGTACAATGCATTGGTCTTATGTCTTCCGCTGATCCTCACTTTGCTGATCTTTACTTCCATTAGCCGAGGCTGAGGTCTGGCTGTCTTTGCTAGGTAGTGCCACCGCTGCTGCTGACCCAACTCTACTGAACTGTACTGCTGATATTTCTGTGAGGTGTTTGCAAGTGACTCGAGCTGCTGCTGCTGCTGCTGCTGCTGCTGCTGCTGCTGCTGCTGCTGCTGCTGCTGCTGCTGAAACCTATGAACTGAATTGCCGATTTCCAGACAACACAGATAACAGTTGCTCCAAAGAACCCTTTCCAAACTGGTCCACTTGCCCCATACCCTTTCTTTTCCACTACCTCTGGTGGGTGGTGGGCTAAAAGGGAGGTTAAAGCATTTAAGAACCATCATTTTATTTTTTATTTTTTGTTTTTTTCAAGACAGGGTTTCTCTACGTAGTCCTGGCTGTCCTGGAACTCACTCTGTAGATCAGGCTGGCCTTGAACTCAGAAATCCGCCTGCCTCTGCCTCCCAAGTGCTGGGATTACAGGCGTGCGCCACCACTNGCCTGTAATCCCAGCACTCTGGGAGGCAGAGGCAGGTGGATTTCTGAGTTCGAGGCCAGCCTGGTCTATAGAGTGAGTTCCAGGACAGCCAGGGCTATACAGAGAAACCCTGTCTCGAAAAAAATCAAATAAAAAAAACCAAAAAAAAATAGGTTTTGAAAAATATTAAAGCTACATATAAGCTTACTGACAGCTATATACAAAAGCATAGCAACTTAGCTATAGCACCAAAGAAAATGTTTCCCCCTTACCCAACCATCATTGACTGCTTATGGATCCTCAGAGAGGGGCAGGACCTTGTGGGCCCTGCTTAGAAGTTTACTTTCAACATAAACCAATGCAGTCATGTGTCCTGGACTATTCTCCAGAAGAAAGTATCAGTTTCTCTTTTTCCTCTTCCTCCTTGATAGGTATAGGTAAAACAGATAGTGATGATGATGATAGAGAGGCAGACAAAAAGAAACATCTATATATGTACTCAATGCAAAGGAATATAGTTGTTTGTGTGTGTGTATATATATATGTATACATATATATATATATATATATATATATATATATATATATTTCTTCCTCTCTTATATAATACATCCCAACTACAATTTCCCCTCCCTCTTTTCCTCCCAGTCTCTCCTACCTCCCCTCTCCTCCAGATCCATTCCTCCTCCATTTCCCTTCAGAAAAGGGCAGGCCTCCCAGGGATACCAACCAAACATGGCATATCAAGTTACAATAAGACTAGGCATATCCCTTCCCATTAAGACTGGACAAGGAAACCCAATTGGAGGAAAGGGTCCCTAAAGCAGGTAAAACAGTTAGAGATAGCCCTGCTCCCACACTGTACCATATATGCTGAGGGCCTAGGTCAGACCCAGATAGGTTCCATGATTGTTCCTCTCTGTGAGCCCCAATGCACCCTAGTTAGTTGATTCTGTGGGCCACTTTCTTGTGGTGTTCTTGATCCCTCTGGCTCCTCCAATCCTTTCTCTTCTGTGGTATTTCCTGAGCTCTACTTAATGTTTGCCTGTGAATATCTGCATTTGCTCCCAACAGTTGCTGGACAAAGCCTCTCTGATGATGATTATGATAAGCTCCAGTCTACAAATGCAGCAGAATATCATTAGGAATCATTTCATTGACTTTTTTTTTTAGGTAGTGTTGGGTGTTATCCTAGGTCTCTGGGCTATCCGGCTTCTGGTTCCTGGCGCTCCAGGCAGTGTCAGGCATGGGCTCCCTCTTGTGGCATGGGTCTGAAGTTGGATCAGTCATTGGTTTGCCACTCCCACAAGTTCTGTGCCAATTTTATCCTATTATATCTTGCAGGTAGGACAAATTGTAGGTCAAAGGTTTTATATGAGGTGTCCCAACCCCTCCACTGGAAGCCTTGCCTAGTTACAGAAGATGGCTGGTTCAAGCTCTGTATCCCACATTACTAGAGTCTTAAGCTAGGGTCACCTTGTAGACTCCTAGGAGTTTCCATTGCACTAGGTTTTTACTTCATCCCCCAAATCCCCCCTTCCAGTTGTCTCTCTCTCTCTCAGTACTCTCTCTCCACCCCTACCTGATCCCTCCTGTTCCCATCCCCACCCACCCACAGTCCACCCACCAAATCTATCCTAATCCCCTTTCTCAGCAGATCCACATGTCCCACGCCCCTGTGCCCTCCTTGTTACTTAGCTCCTCTGGGTCTGCAGATTGTAGCATGATTATCATTTACATAACAGCTAATATCCACTCATAAAAGACTATGTGTCTTTCTGGGTCTGGGTTACCTCATTCAGGATGATCTTTTCCTAGTTTCATCTATTTGCCTGCCAATTTCATGATTTTTTTTAACAGCAGAGCAGTACTCCATTAGGTAAATTTACATTTTCTTTATCCATTCTTCAGTTCAAGGTTTCTATTCCTACACAAAACATCATGACCAAGAAACAAGTTGGGGAGGAAAGGGTTTATTCAGCTTACATTTCCACATTACTGCTCATCATTAAAGGAAATCAAGACTGGAACTCAAGCAAATCATAAAGGAGGAGCTGATGCAGAGGCCATGGAGGGATGTTTCTTACTGGCTTGCTTCCCATGGCTTGCTCAGCTTGTTTTCTTATAGAACCCAAGACTACCAGCCCAGAGATGGTATCACCCACAAGGGGCCCTCCCCCCTTGATCACCAATTGAGAAAATGCTCCACAGCTGAATCTCATGGAGGCATTTCCATTCTCTGTGATAACTCCAGCCTGTGTCAAGTTGATACACAAAACCAGCAAGTACAAGGAACATGAAGTTGTCTCTAGTTTCTGGCTATTATGACTATGGCTGCTTTGAACATAGTTGAGGAAGTGTTCTTGTGGAGCCTCCTTTGGGTATGTGCCCAGGAGTGGTATAACAGGGTCTTAAAGTAGATAGATTCCTAATTTCTTGAGAAACTAACATATTAATTTCCATGTTGTTACTTTGTTTCCAACCCAATTCCCTGGTAAAAGAAAGCTCAACTCAACAGTCAATAAAACAAATTACAAGCCTAGATTGGGCAACCTCCCTCCGCACTACTCTATTTCCATCTATATTATCCCAATATAACCTGCAGTTTCTCCAGGCCACGAGCTTCTTGCTCCTCCCCCTCCTGTTTTTTCCCATTGCTCCTCCCCTAGACTCTCAGCTCCTCCCACTTCCTCCTGCCCAATCATTGGCTCAAGCCTTTATTTTTTTTCTTTTTTTCTTTATTGGATATATTCTTTATTTACGTTTCATTTCCCTTTTTCTGGTTTCCCCGCCCCCCAGATGTCCCATATGTCTTTTTCCCTCCCCTTGTTCCCC
>BDUI01000708.1:185354-206107 GCA_002335545.1 Apodemus speciosus | reverse complement strand
GCCAGGGCTACACAGAGAAACCCTGTCTCAAAAAACCAAAAATAAATAAATAAATAAATAAATAAATAAATAAATAAATAAATAAATAAATTTAACATTTTCTCTTTGACTAGGGTATCCATTTTTTCCATTGTGTTTTCTATGCCTGAGATTCTTTCTTCCATCTCTTGTATTCTACTGGTGAGGCTTGCTTCTGAAGTTGTGTTTGAGTTCCTAAATTTTTAATTTCCAGATTTCCCTCAGTTTGGGTTTTCTTTATTGATTCTATTTCCACAGTCATGTCTTGAACTGTTTTATCTAATTTATTCTGCTATCTGTGTTCTCCAGATTTCACTGAAGGATTTATTCATTTTCTTTTTAAGGTCCTCTAACATACTCATAACATCTATTTTGATTATTATATGACAAGGGGACTTTCTTTTGCACCTCAAATGCACATTGGATTTCTCAGGTTCTGCTATGGTAGGGTTGTTGCTTTGATGGAACATATTGTTCAGGCTGTTATTGATTATGATTTTACCCTAGTGTCTAAGTATTCGRCTTTGGGAAGATTGTAATTCTGTGTGCTGATATCTGATCTTGTCTTTGTTGGGTGGGTGTTCTCTTCCTTGGCTTCTGTTGCTCTTTCTGGTTCTTTGGAGAGTGTGGTGGCTGTGGATTGCCTGGTATGGAATACTTCTGAGATCCTTATAGATGTAGTCTGTAGAGTTTGAATGTGTTTCTTGATATTGGAGASTGACATTTAGTGATTGAGATGGGCTAGAAGTCAAGGGTCAGAGGACTGAGGGAATCCACAGGAGAGAGGGAAGAGGGTGCTCTCAGGATGCACTTAGTCCTGTGGGAATTGAGGCAGATAGTGAGGAGAGAGGACAGCAGCTGGTCTGCTTCAGAGCCGGAAGTGAGACTAGGGCCATAGACTTGGAGGAGAAAAGGGTGAGTGAGGATCTGAAGCTTGCCTACCTGCTTGCTGTCCTAATTGCTTCTCTCAGGCTTGGCTGGTGGGTTCTGAGGGAATACCTGCTGGAGTTGTGGGTTGGGATAAATAGATGAGTAGTTCTCTCTCTCTCTCTCTCTCTCTCTCTCTCTCTCTCTCTCTCTCTCATTTTGCTTTGAGTCAAGGTTTCTCAGTGTTGCCCCACTATGTAGAGCCTCATACTCAGAGAACTGTTTGCCTTTGCCTCCCAAGTGCTAGGGTTAAAGGTCTGAGCCACCATATCTAGTTTCAGTATTGAGTTTCATCACAGACTTTGATCAGATCTACTGAGGAGATCATGTTTTTCACGGATCCTATTTTTGTGCTATATTACATTGATTGTATTATGCTAAACCACATAAAGCTCTTGAGTAAAACAAAACTAGACCATGGTGTATGGTTTATAAATTATATTTTAAGATTATTTTTATTTATAGGTATGCCACATATGATCAGGTACACAGGAAGTCCAGAAAAAGGTGTCAGGATCCCTGGAGCTAAAGTTTTAGGCATTAAGCAGTTGTAAGCCAACTAATGCTGGTTCTAGGAACCAAATTATGACCTTTTAGAAGAGTATAAAGAGTTTTTAACCGTTGGGTCCCATGTGTGGTATTTTGAATGTGTTAATGAATTCAGTTGGAAATATTTCACTGAAGTTTTTCTTCTATGCACACTAAATAGTTTTATTTTTTATTGTATTCTTATAAGACTTTAGATTTGGGGGGGGGGTAATATTTGGTTCCTAGAATGAGTTTTGAAGCATTTGTTCTCTTGATATTTTGTGGAATGGTTTAAGTATTGGTATTAATTTATTTTCAAAGTTTAGTGAAATTGTTAATACATCTGGTTGAGCTTTTCTCTGCTTAGAGATTGTTTTTTTTCTTATGATTTCCATCTCATTGCTTACTACTCTTATTATCTTTTAAAATATCCTCCTTGTTCAATCATGCTATGCCCTTAATTTCTTATTTGGAACAGGATTTACTGTCAGATAATTTTTGAAATTTTGGATTAAGGTATGTTTATATAAAAATTCGGTATTTATTTTAAATTTTATTTTGCTTTTTGCCAACAGGTAAGACAGTAATTTTTTTTTGTTGCTTTTATGGCTTCACTGATTTGATTCACTAATTTATCAATGACTTTTACAACAAACAGAAATGAATATTCAGCCAATATTCATATAAATATGAATATTTATATTTATGTAACTCTTATTTCTTATTTAAATCTACAGCAATTTCTTGGTTGAGTTTTTTAATTATAAGAGGCATGAAACTCAAAAGAATTCCTTGGATAAGTATACTCATTAACATTCTGTATAATTGACAGAACCAAAAGAAAAAGAAAAGAAAAAGAAAAAAAAAGAAACCCTCTGTATTTTCAGTTGTTAATTCTGTGCCAGCAGAGAGATGAGCGCTGGCAGGATTTCGGTATTGCCATTTCTGTGGCTCTTCACCGAGTTTTCTGTATTATAAACSTTTGTCCTTCCTCACCCGCGTAAAGGCGATCTAAGATGTTCAGGTCTTGTCTCATTGCTGATTGGTTGTAATAAAGAGCTGACAACCAATCCCTGGGGCAGGAAGTCAAGGGCAGACCTTCCGGGCAGAAAGAGTGAAGCAAACCGCCCTGGCCGAATCCAACATGGACACGGAGGGAACAGACACAGACCAGACTAGAGCAGGGAAGTACAGAGCTAGGCAGCCATGCGGTAGGTGGAGCAGCCGGAAGACCGCCCCAGGTAAGGCCTAATCTTTAAACTGTGTAGACGTCTCCAGTCTCACTGAACCACTGGTACCACCCACAGAAAGTCTACAATAATCACCCAATTATATAACCAAGAATACGTACCATGAAGATAGAGTCCATAGTTGCTATGTCCCTTTGTATGCCCCTGATTACCCTCATTTGTTTAACTTGTGTTTCACATTTGTTCACTTAGTGTTTCTGGAAACCTAGAGCTTTCTACACAATTTTCAGGAAGCGTGGCTCCGTCTCTTTCCCTTATCCCTCTTGGTTTGAGCTTCATTCAGCCACTGTGTCTCAGTAGTCTTTACTGTTGATACATGTTTTTAGAGTGAGTTGCCTGGTGCATCCCTGGTGCATCTGGTCAGTTTCAAGGACTTCCCAGAGCTTTGGGGTTCTTTTCTTCCTGAGTTTAAAGGTGATTATTATTATTACTATTATTATTTATAAAATGAAATATTTTGTCTCCTTTTAGAACCTTCTAGGTTTTAATGAGGTCCCACCAAAGAAGGAATATGGAATATTTTGTATTAGAGGAAATTGGGATATCGCTACACACCACTACCTCCCCAGCCCTCACAGAGAAATAGTAATATTCTAAGACAATGGGTTAACTTTTTTTTAAAGACTTATTTATTTTATTTATATGAGTACACACTAGCTGTCTTCAGACACACCAGAAGAGGGCATCGGATCTTATTACAGATGTTTGTGAGCCACCATGTGGTTGCTGGGAATTGAACTCAAGACTTCTGGAAGAGGCCATCTCTCCAGCCTCCAGAGCTGACTTTTTTTTTTTTTTTTTTAAAGCAAGGTCTTACTCCCTAGTCCTGACTAATGGAACTCACTGCATAGAACAGGTTGTTCTTGAATCTGACTTGCTCCTCCTACCTCTGTGTGCTGAACCTGGAGTGATAGATAGATGTACACTATTGTGCTTGGCCACTCACTTGCTTCTAGTTTTTCTGTGTTATTTAAATTTTTTCCTTTTTGAGTTGAGGTCTAGGCATAGGCTAGCTTTGAACTTGCATGCCAACTCAAATGACAGGCTTGGAACTCTTGATCCTTCTGTCTCTACTTCCCATGTTTTGGGATTATAGGCATGGGCCATCATACCCATCAAAAACATTCATAACAACAACAACAAAAAAAAAATATAGCAGTTGTCACTGAGCACTGAATCTCTATGAAAGTCTGTCATCTTTCATGATAAACTAAAATGCAAAACTAAATTACAAAGCTGCATTATTAAGAGTTAGCATTTATTTCAAAGTATGCATTATTTATAACTCTAAAAGTCCTACCAATCAAAATTGGAGTGGAAAATAGAAACTGATGAATTTTCAAAGAACAATGGCAGTTGAAAGCTTACCCTTCATAACTGCCACAAGAGATCAAAGTTTTAAAAATCTTTCTGAGCAGTTGGCTTGGGGTTGTAAGTAGGAAGGGAACCAGCAATCTAGCTAATAATGCGGAACTGAGCTATGTGGACTTTGTAATGGAAATCACACTACAACTCAATTTGCTTTTTCTGGATAACTTCCCAGTTTTATTTTGTTCGGGAGGAAGTAACATTTTTCCTAATGCTAACAAAACCATTTGTTTTTTTACTAGCAAAGATAATAGTAAATACATGTTGAAGGAGTTTATTGCTTTAAACATCTTATGGATGGGAAACATATGGACCTTTATAAAGATCACTTTGTATCCCCTGATGCATTTGGGTACGTTTTGGTAGCTTTTCTACTTTCAGTTAACTTGAGAGAATTCAAATATCAACAATGTTGTAATTTATAAAAATAATTTTAGTTTTGTCCAACCACATTTTTTCCTTGAAAAACAAAACAAAACAAAACAAACTAACCAAAAAAAAAAAAAAAAAAAAGCCCCAAACTTTGTGTTTTACCTCCGAGTAAAAATTATACTTGTCAGCTATGGAAATATCTTAAGTTCCTTGGAATTTCACTTTAAATATCCCATTTGGAAATAATTAGAGAAGCATTAGAATTAAACAAATTTTAAAAGCCCTATCACATGGAGAAACATAAGAGTAAAAGCTATCTGTGCCGTCAGCCAGTGCTCCAGGTTAAAGTAAGAATAAACTTGGGAAAAGAATGTGAGAAACTCTATTTGGTGGGTGCAAAAAGTAAGACCAAAAAGTTTCAAGCTGCGATGAAGTGGAGCTCACCCCTGACTGTTGCTTTTCTTTGTGGGCGCGGTAAATAACAAGTTAGCTAGGTAACCCTCCTTCTGTGTTTTTCTATCCCTCTCTCCCATCCTGTCCTCTGATCTTTGAAGTGTGTCAGTCTTTCATCCTGCTGTTCAACAGCCTGACATTCGAAAGCTTTGTTCAGACAGTTTAATTTAATCACTGCCACTGGTTCAACAAGATGATAAAATCCCATGTGCTGTACAACATCCAACATCCAGCTCCTGTTATCTGATACCGTTTGAAGCTTCTCTCATGAATGCAGGCTGATAGCACAAGAACTCCAAACATGTCATAAACAATATATTAATGTCCCAGTTGGAATTCCATTAGAATAAGAAGTAGATGAAGTTTAGGGCATTCGAGTGGGCCAAGGTAATAAAATGTAATTTGGACTAATCTTCTCAAAGAGCGTCTTGTGTTTGAAGCTGACAGTCTCCTATCACACTCAGAAGTAATTGCTTGTTGACTGCACTGCAGACTTTCGAATCATAGTCTTTGTACTTCACACACTTTCCAGGTGCCTCAACCTGGAGACAATCTGCCTCTTTGTTTGGATGGAAAGACATCTAAATGATAAATAATAAAACAGGCAGTGAGTCCTTTAATGAATATTACTCATCTGGATCGGAATTTCTGGAAACCTGAGGCAGAAGAAGTTAAAGGTGAAACACAATTGAGCATTTATTATTTGAAGTGTCCGTTCTGATGATAATGTCTTTAAGTTTTACTAGTGTAAAATAAATGACAATTTCCACAAATAATTTAGGAACAGAAGTTTGCTCAATATATACAATTTAAAACTAGTTGGGGGAAGATCAAATCGTACTTGTGTAATTTAGTATATTTGAAGTATTTAGGGTTTTTAGCATTAAAAAAACCTCTTTGATTTGTGAGAGGATTATAGACACGATTAAACTTAAATGCTACTCACCGAAGAAAATGTTGATGAGTCAAAACCTTTGCTGATGATAATCACCTAATAGCTAAGACTATGAAGCATCTATACAGTACTTACTATGCCAAGGTACTGCTTTGGGAATTTTGCTTATTTGGATTCTTTAAATCAGACACAAATTCATTAAATTACAGAGGATAAAAAAACAGGCTAAGTAATTTGCTCAAGGTCCTTTAACTGTTGGTAGAAATGGATTTAGATCCAGGCAATTGATTGGGTCTTTGTTCACAGCAATTCCATTTTCTATTGTCCTCGGGAAGGATTGGGTTTGTGATGGTATAAAAGATTCTATTTTGGTGAACACTGCAAGTTGGGGATGTCTAGACTGTGAGAGTAATCTGATGTAATCACAATCATCTTATTGGTGGTTTGTCACTTGCTGACATTCATTCATTCATTCATTCATTCACAGAGGTTGGAAGGACCTCTTAGGCCTTATTGTACCTTCAGGACCTATCCTTCATGCTCCTAGTGTTCCAGTGATAACCAACGTCTGGTATTTGCAATTAATGTGGTTCCTTTTTGTAAATTTCATTCTAATGAGCTTTTCTTTCACCGAAGAAAAGAGTAAATTTTTATGATGAAACAGTAACTTCATGTAGGGATACATCAATGGAAGGAACAAAATTTCTACCCTCTTTGCAACCCATGTTGGTGGCAAAAGATGGCTAGCTATCGATGTCACTAATAAATAATTTGGTGTGTGTTATAAGGCGATAAACGGTGTGAGAAAAGGGCAGGACAAAGAGGACGGAGGATGATGCAAAGGGCATCATAGGGAAAAGCGAGATGAAGCTTCATGTGGAGTGTTTGGAGGAATGCGTGGTGGTTGAATGTGACCTAAGGACAATGAAGAAATTCATCAGGTAGGTTATTTGTAGAAAAAGTTTCAGCAGAGAGAACTGTTAGCAACTAGGCATCTTTATTGCCTTCCCCAGGGACCCAGTGACAACAGGATGGGTCATCACTAGCCGCCAAGAAGTAGTACATTCCCGCCGTCGTGAGTTGCTTATCCTCCTTCCACACCCCCAACCCAAGGCAAGAACAACCCCAAGTTCGGTTCTCTGAGAAACTAGAACATTGCATTTGCCATGCGCAGCCATGGGAAGTCTACTGGAGGAGTGAGCTTGGGAGAAGAACAAGGTGGCCATTCTGGATTTGAACATTTTGAAGTGTTCTCTCAAAATTTTATTTGGTAAGCTCTAGAGCCATTCTTCCCCCTCTCGCTTCTCAGCCCCGTTTCCCTCCCTTCGCATTTGTTCAACCGCTTTCCTTCTCCATCTTCTTTCTCCTTGGCGCTCTCACTTCTTTTAAGACAACGATGGTCTTGTCCTGTATGTAGCTCATGCTGGCCTTGAACTCACTGTGTAACCCAGTCTGACCTCTGATCATCCTGACTCTTCTGGGAGCTGAGATTGTAAGCCTGTGCCATCACACTCTTTTCTTAGTTAAGAGCAACTGCTGGGCATCACCTCCTGTCCTTTGTACTGTCTTTCCTTCGGAATCTGATAGCCTTCTGTGTGAAGCTCTGTTAAAGTCCATTTCATTACTACACCTAGAGGACTGTTCTGCCTTTCTCCCACTCAGAATAGTCCTCAACTGTCATAAAGGACTCTAGTATTTATGGAATGAAGAAGATATTTGGTTTCTCAGTGGACAATTCGTCAACTGCTAATCTACGAGGCTCAGAACACTGTACAGAGGAGAGCCAGAGTTTTCAGCTTCTAAAGCTCTGTACTACAGATTGTTGCCTTACTGCCCTGGAAGTTTTGTCAGCAGATGTTTGTGCCCATCGCTGGGAACTTGTGAAGAAGAACATCTCAGTAGAAAGTGTGTGGTAGGAAAAAAAAAAAACCTTGTTTATCACGGGGAGTCTGAGAAGTAGACAAATGTAGAGGGTCAGAGTCCAGGGACAAGATACACTTTTCAAAATCACTCTCTCAATGATGCCCAACCTCCAACACGGCTTCGTTTGTTTATAGCCCCCCCTCCCACAGGAATAAAGTCATCAATGAGGTGTTAATGTCCTCACACCAATCACCCAATAGTATAACCCTGTGAGAACCAAACTTTCATTCCACAATCTTTCTGAAACAGAGAACCTCATACCCAAACCATAAAAATCCTTTTTTTTTAAGACACAGTTTTATCGGTGTGTGATTAACATAAGAACAAACTGTATGTTTAATGTATACTGCTTGAAAAGTTCTGGCCCCTGAAGTCACCACTGCTGACTGTATCATCCATGCCCAGATACTTGCATGTTCTCTTTCTGAGTCTTGCGTCATTTCTTCCCCCTCAGACTCTCATCCTGCACCTGTCTTGTCCCACCAAGCTACCACTGATCTGTCCCTGAAGACGGGCTGCATTTTCTACAAGCACACAAGTACATTGCATACCCTGTCCCCTTTCTTTGTCTTTTACGAAGTATTGTTATTTTTGAAGCTTATTTATGTAAAGGATATTGTTTTGTTACGAGTGTCATGAGTGTCCTTCCATTTGGACTGGCCGTCAACTACTGAAGGACATTTGCATTGCTTTGAGTTTTGGCCTATAAGTAAAGCTACTGCAGACTCTCACAGACAAGGTTTTCTGTGGACACAGGCTTTTCTTTCTTTTGGATTGATAGCAAGAAATGCAATGGCTGGGATAGGTATGATAGCACTTGCCTTTAGTCTCAGCACTTGGTAAGCAGAGGCAGGCAGACCTCTGTGAGTTCAGAGCCAGTCTGGTCTACATAGTGAGTTCTAAAACAGCCAGTGTTACATAGTGAGAAAAAACCAAAACAAAACAAGGAGCAGGAGGAAGAGAAGGAAATAAATAAATAAATAAATAAATAAATAAATAAATAAATAAGCCACTTGCACCAGGGAGCCAGGCAGCTCCACAGCCTCCTGTGCACAGCCCACCAGGAGAGTGATCTCCCAGCAGAGTTTTCACTTCTGAGCATGGAGGTGAGATCTCTACCTTCTCTCTGGAAGGGACCAGCCAGGAGCACACAGGACATACAATCAATGGAGCAACGGGGACAGGAGTCTTCTGGCCGCCATTTGAACCAGGAAGCCCGGTGGCTCCACAGCCTTCTGTACATGGCCCACCAGGAGAGAGTGATTTCCCAACAGTACCTCCACCTCTGAGCATGGAGGTGAGATCTTCACCGTCTCTCCAATAATCTCTCTGGAGGGGAACAGCTAGTAGCACACAGGGCATACGATCAGTAGAACAGCTGGGACAGGAACCTTCCATGCGCCATTTACACCAGGGAGCCAGGCAGGGTGAAGTCCACAGCCTTCTGTACACAGACCCTACAGAAGAGAGTTGGTCTCCCAGGATTATGGACACAGGCTTACAGGTCCACAGGAGGGACAAGTCCCAGCCAGAGACAGCAAGACCAACTAATGCCAAAGATAACCAGATGGCAGAAGACAAGCACAAGAACACTATCAACAGAAACCAAGGCTACTTGGCAACATCAGAACCCAGTTCTCCCACCACAGCAAGTCCTAGATACCCCAACACACTGGAAAAGCAAGAGTTGGGTTTAAAATCACATCTCATGATGCTGATAGAGGACTTCAAGAAGGACATATATAACTCCCTTAAAAAAATACAGGAGAATATGGGTCAACAGGTAGATGCCCTTAAAGAGGAAACACAAAAATCCCTTAAATAATTRCAGGAAAACACAAACAAACAAGTGAAGGAACTGAACAAAACCATCCAGGGTCTAAAAATGGAAGTAGAAACAACTAAGAAATCACAAAGGGAGACAACTCTGGAGATAGAAAATGTTAGGAAGAAATCAGGAGTCACAGATGCAAGTATCAACAACAGAATACAAGAGATAAAAGAAAGAATCTCAGGTGGTGAAGATACCGTAGAAAAAAAGCATTGACTCAACAGTCAAAGAAAATGCAAAAAGCTTATAACCCAATCTAGGAAATCCAGGACACAGTGAGAAGACCAAACTTAAGGATTATAGGTATAGAAGAGAGTGAAAATTTACAACTTAAAGGGCCAGTAAATATCTTTATTTAGCAAAATTTATTTTATCTTTATTTAACAAAATTACAGAATAAAACTTCACTAACCTAAAGAAAGAGATGCCCATGAACATACAAGAGGCCTACAGAACTCCAAAGTCTCGACCAGAACAGAAAGTCCTCCTGGCACATAATAATCAAAACACCAAATGTACTAAACAAAGAAAGAATATTAAAAGCAGTAAGAGAAAAAGGGCAAGTATTTTAAAAAGGCAGACCTATCAGAATTATACCAAACTTCTCACCAGAGATGACAAAAGCCAGAAGATCCTGAGCATATCTCACACACAAATGTCAGCCCAGACTACTATACCCAGCAAAACTCTCAATCACAATAGATGGAGAAACCAAGATATTCCATGATAAAACCAAATTTACACAGTATCTTTCCACAAATCCAGCCCTACAAAAGATAATAGATGGAAAACACCAACACAAGGAGGGAAGCTACACCCTAGGAAAAGGAAGAAAGTAATCTTCCAACAAACCCAAAAGAAGGTAACCATACAAACATTAATATCTCTTGACATGAATGGACTAAATTCCCCAATAAAAAGATATAGACTAACAGAAATATTTTTCATGTGGGTCTTCAATTTTATCAGAAAATATTTATAATTCTTTTTGCTGATTTAGTAATGTTCTTTTTTGGGTCTAACATTTTGTCTGTATTGTTTTCTATGATAATCTTCAATTTTAACATGCTTTTCTATATATTTCTTCAATTTTTGTCAGAAATATGTTCCATGTGAAACTTCAATTTTGTCAGAAAATGTTTATAATTCCAATTTCAAACAACTTAGAAATATTTTTATGCCTACCATTTTATCTGTATAATTTTCCATGATAATCTTCAATTTTAACGTGTTATCCTATATTTTCTACAATTTTATCAGAAATACTTTCCACATAAATCTTCAATTCTATCATAAAATGTTTCTACTTCCTTTTTCAACTAATTTAGCAATGTTTTTTATGTCCACCATTTTACTCTTGAATTTTCCATGAAAATTGTCAATTTTCATGTGTTTTTCTATATATTTGTTCAATTTAATCAGAAATATTTTTCATGTAAATCCAGTTTTATCATAAAATGTTTTTACTTCCCTTTTCAATAACAAATAATAAATAAATAAATAAATAAATAAATAAATAAATAAATAAATAAATAATTGCAATGGCTGGATTATATGGCCAGGATTTAACTTAAGAAACTGCCTGTTCAGGAACCCTAGTAGAGTGATAGGGATACCATCCCACCCACAAAACTTTGGACCCCAAATTTATCCTGTCTACAAGAATTGCAGGGCATGGAGCAGAGATGGAGGGACTGCCCAACCAATAACTGGTCTAACTTGAGACCCATCCCACGGGCAAGCACCAATCCCTGACACTATTAATGATACTCTGTCATACTTTCAGAGAGGAGTCAAGCATGGCTGTCCTCTGAGAGTCTCCACCCAGCAGCTGACTCAGACAGATGCAGACACTACGGCCAAAGAGTGGATGGAGCTTGGGAACTCTTATGGAAGAATAGGAAGAAGGATTGTGGGCCCCCAAGAGAATAGGAACTCCAGAGGAAGACAAACAGAGTCAACTAACCTGGACCCTTGAGGCTCTCAGAGTCTGAACCACCAACTAAAGAAGATATACAGGCTGGACCTAGGTCTCCCCACACATATAGCAGATGTGGATCCTGAACAACTGGAGGGGGAGCTATTCCAAAAGCTGTTGCCTATAGTTGGGATATGTTCTTCTAGCTGGGCGGCCTTGTCTGGCCTCCGTGGGAGAGGATGTACCTGGTCTGGCAGAGACTTCATACACTAGGGTAGGGGGATACCTGGAAGGGGGGCACCTGTTCAGAAGAGAAGCAGAAGAGGGGCTTGGGATAAAGGACTTGGGAGAGGATGACAACAAGGAGGGCAGTGAGTGGGATATAAAGTGAATACGTAAAAATAAATAAAATAAATGAGAAGAAAAGAAACTGTTTTCTGAAGTGATTGAACCATTTCCCTCCTCCTCCATCAGTGTCGGAAAAGTCTGTTTAGTGCTCATGCTTGCTGACAGTTGGTATGACTATTTATGTGTTATTTATTCACTTGGTTCTTTGAAACATGTTTTATGTAGCTCAGGCTACCCTTGAACTGATTTTCCTATCTTTATCTCCCAAGGCTTGGGAGTTCACATTAGCAGCCCCATGCCTAGCACTGGTCAGTCCCTTACATTTCAGTCAGTCTAGTACGTACACAGTGGTATCTCACTGTGGTTTAAGCTTTTGATTGCTTCATGACGAATAGTAGTTGATGTCTTTTCATATGCTTATTTGTGATAAATGTGTTTTTTTAAAGATTGTTTAAAATTCTGTTTAAAAAGTAAATATGTTCTTATTGTGGTAAGACTTATCTCTCTAGAACAAGCCCTTTATCAAATGAGTGCTTGTCTTTCCTCTGTTTAGCAGTGCCTTTCAAATAATAAATGATTTTAATTTTGATGAGTCCAACTTGTCATATTGTTCTTTTATTGTCCATGCTTTTAGTGTCAAATATAGTCTGACTTGAAGTTACAGTTTCACTCTGTATCTCTGGCCGTCCTGGTATTCACTATGTAGACCAGGCTGGCCTTAAACCTATAGAAATTCACATGCCTCTGCCTCCTGAAAGCTGGGGTAAAAGTTGTGCACCACTATGCCTGCCTAATGTCACAAAGACTTTGTTTTACTTGATTTAGGATGTTATAAAAACATCTGGCTTTCCCATTTAGGTCTATTGAGTATTCAAAATTAGATCTTTCATTTGGTGATAAAAAGACTTACTAATATAAATAACTAACCAGTTTAGATATTCCTCTAGAAGTGCTCAATAAAGCAAGATGAGACTGGATCTTGTTTTATTTTTTTGTTTGTTTTTAATTTCTACTGTGACTGCTGGCAAACAATTCTAAAATTCCACCACTCTGCTTAACATTTCACGTCTCTACAGGTCATGGCCCAACCCCCACAGTGGTCCCATACCACTTTCCAGGGATCTGTGCCACGTGCCACGGAGGGAGGAGTTCTTACTGCCCCAGGGAGTCCTGGATTCTAAGTGCTCTGGTTTAGGCAGCTCCCCTTAAGTTAATGTTTCTATGGTGGCCTAGATGAGTTACTAGCACTGCAGAAGAGTAGACCTTATAGCAAGTGTAGAATTTGAATGAAGAATAGGGGGAGAAGGGCTCTTAAGACAATCAGGTTGAGTTTTCCTTAGATTCCTCGTTGTGTTTCTTTCTACAATGCACCTACTGTAAATCTCACCAAGCAAACGTTAAGTTCTTAATTCATCGACTTCTCATGAAGAATGAAGAGCAAAACTGGTCTAGAAGGAACATGGTTCTTATTCACTGTGTATTTTTCCCAGAATCTGACTTCCTATAACTATCCTACTGCTTGCTCATTTTTTCCTCCTTATCAACACCCTGAGTGCAGGAAAGCAGGGTTAGTGTTGCTCATTTCAGTAGTTCTGAGTACATACAATTAGCTGTGTTACATATAAAGTTATTGCAATGGTAATGTCTTGCATATTTTAAGTTTCGTTGGACTTTATTCGCAGCACTCTGACTCTATTATATCTCAGGGAACAAGACAAAGCACCAGTACATGTGACTCCAGTCCTCTGGAAGTCATAACATAATTCAACCACTATAAAAACACTTTTCTGGAAAGAATTCCGAGAGATTGATTGTTTCACTTTCTCTTGTAAGAAAGTGACCAAGAAAAAAAATCAATCACAATCTTTTTACAAATATGCCTACTATGCACCAAGTGGCTGCTTCCTCTTTTAACAAAATTTATCCATCCATTAGAGTCATAGACAAGTGAACAAAAATGAATTGTCATTTGCGTTATTTTATTAGTGTCATATGAAATTATGGCAAGTTATTGACTTCCTCAAGAATATTTTACTTGAGGAGGCACAGTTTAATATGCACAAATCAAGATCAATATTGAATATGCATTAATTCTTTAAAAAATGCTGCTAGGCAATTTTTTTCTACAAATCCCTTGTTGATATTTATTGTTGTATAAAAAATTATCATTGTGCGCAAAGATAGTTTAGCTGAACTTGAATTACAAACAGTGGGCTGCTATTTCATTGGTGCCCTGCATCCTAGACATATTTACTAACCATTTAATCCATTTGTTCACTTTTAACCAAAAGAAGTCTGAAAATGTTTAAGTATTTTTGCTGATGAACTATTTTAATATATTCATTTCTTTCCCTTATGGGTCTCTATTAATTAGGGAGTTATTAACTTATTACTTTTTACCTCCAGTGGATTCGTGAGCTCCCTAGGTAGCCAAGGTTACATTCTAAAACTAGTCAGTTGTATGATATGGACAGTCACTGCTACCTTATAGGCTATTTAACTCATTTGCAGAGGATTGCACATTAAGCAGAGAGATCTGGAAACTCCCAAGTCATACTTTGGGTTTAATGGTTCTATTCAACCTAATGTTCAATTAATTAATTTGTTCCTATGTCACAGACACCAAGTGCTCTCCTGACAGTAGGTGCTCATGCTACTGTTTGGCTGGTAAGGGTGGAATGAGAATGTGTTAATGTAAGCTAATGTAGCATACACACCCTTTAAAGTTCCTTTGTGCCTCATCTCTCTGGCTCTAACCAGCCGCCCTTTACTCTTTTAAAGGGTTATGTCATCTTCTCACATGTGCAGCTATGTGTATCTAGAGGAGAAATTCCTTTTTATCCTTGATTCATTTCTTTACCAATATAAAGTGCTTAAGCCTTATTTACGATCCTACTAGAGGTCTTACTGTGAACATTTCATGACCTCCTTCTCTTTCTTCCTTTTTCCATCTTTTTCCTCATTCCTTCCTTTCTTCCCTTATTCCATTTCTCTCTCTTTCCTCTTTCCTCCCTTACCCCCTTCTCATTCTAGACAATGAGCTGTGAGCCTTAAGTAAGCCCATTTCCCAAGCCTCTGCCCCAACCTTATAAACATAATTAATTTATTAATATTAAGCTGTTAATGCTGATATTTGCAAGAGTAAAACCAGTTCCGCAATTTTGAATCAACTTTGAAGCAAGCTTTAAGTACTGAACAGTATATAATCTGGTCTGATCCACTCTTGGGAATTCATTGGAGTAGTCCTGAGTCACATAGTATAGGGGCTTTTAAAGGACAAAACCATGTGACCACCGTATTTCCCCTTTGACTTTGTTTTCCAAGAACTACAACTCCCAGCATTCCAGGAAGTTACCTGGTCTTTGAGCAGGTAAGGTTTACAGGTTGGCTGTGGCTCTTACAAAGTTCTCCAAGGACAGTGATCACTTGATATTTTAACTTGTGTCATTAACAGTACATTAATAGTCTCTCAAAACATTTATGATGAAAAAAGCTTAATTTTTAAGTAGTGAATAGCAATCTCTTTATATGTAGGTAATTTACCTTCATTAGTATCTTTGTTTTCATTTAGGGACTTGCAATGAAGACCATAAGAGAGTTTGGACAATGGGCTCTACCAAGAAATATTGTGTTTGCCTTGATTTTGCTGAGTGAAGAAAATATCGTAACTTACCCATTTGTGACTCATATCCTGTCTGCCCACAGACGTCTCAGACTTTGTCTCTCTTTCTGTGTCATGTATGTTAGTCCAAAGTGGCTCCCCAGTATGGTAGTGCTGCTAACAGTGTGCTGAGAGACAGCCTGGCCCAATCCAAGAAGGGCTCTGACCGGGTGAACAGAAGGACTGTTTCTGGGTAGACAGGAACCGTAGCTCAGCGTTCCTCAGGAGTCTTAGGAATCCTGTAAGGTGGGTTTTGTTTACTAGGAAAGCCAAGGCTTGCTTACCTTATCCACAAGTATCTCAAGTAAGGGCATCTGGATCCAGATTAAGCAGCCTGCAACAGGTCAAAGTCCCCACACTCACACCAAGCCTTGTAACCTCTCCTGCGACTACCTTTCTAATAAAGCTGGCAAGGGCTCTTCTCTCTTCAAGTATTGTCGTCTTCTCTCTGAAGCAGCCCAGCAGTTTATTTGGTAAATAAACTGGGGTTTTTTTTGTTTGTTTTTAACCCATGGCGTGGTCTAGTTTGGTGGTTGCACTGCCACCTGGCTTAGCTTACACTGTAGTCAATACCTTGCGTGTGGTTTGAATAAAAATAGATCCCATAGACCTTTTCCCAGTGATGGTACTAGGAGATATGGCTTTGTCGGAATAGGTGTAGCCTTGTTGGAGGAAGTGTGTTAGGTGTGGGGGAGGCTTTGAGGTTACAAATGCTTAAGCCAGGCCCAGTGTCTCACAGTCTCTTCCTGCTGACTGTGGATCTAGACATAGAACTCTCAGCTACCTCTCCAGCACCAGGTCTGCCTGCGTGTCCATTGTCTTAGTTAGGGTTTCCATTGCTGTGAAATAACTAACCAGGGCAACTCTTATAAAGGACAACATTTAATTGGGGCTGGCTTACAGGTTCAGAAGTTCAATCTGTTATCATTCAGGTGGGAGAATGGCAGCTTTCAGGAAGGCATGATGCAGGAGGAGCTGAGAGTTCTGCATCTTGATCTGACTGGAGCCAGGAGAAAATTGACTCTTCTGTACTGGGCAGAGCTTCAAAGCTCACCCCCAAAGTGACACACTTCCTCCAACAAGGCCACACCTCCTAACAGTTCCACTCCCTATGGGCCAAGCATATTCAAACCACCACACCCACCATGCTTCCCACCATGATGATATTGGACTAAACATTTGAACTCTAAGACAGCCCCAGTGAAATGTTTTCCTTTATAAGAATTGCTGTGGTCATGATGTTTCTTCACAGCAATAGAAAACATAACTAAGCCACCTTGTTTCTCTCCTCATTACAATTCTCCCAGATGATTTTATAGAATTTTGTATTCAGCACAACATTCCTACTTTCCGTGTTTATTCAGTGTGTTATTCTCTCTGTCTGTAATGTTTTGGATGCTCCTTTGCTCCTTTATTACTACTTACATTTTATTAACCACCTTTCCTCTGTTGGACATCTATCCAGACCTTGGAGTTTCAGACCTCCCACTCTTTCTGAGTGTGTCAGCAACATGCGCTGCAGGTTACTCTTCTGAAGCCTAGGCCTGACCATTGGCAACTCCACTGGGCAGCCTTTGCTCTGCAGTGTCAAGCCGTCCAAATGGCAAAGCCGTCCTGTCCTTCACTTCCGGTTGTACTATACTCTCATAGTTTCTTTTCACCAGTTTTTTGTTTGCTCGTTTGTTTCTAAAATTGAAAWCAATCTGTTTCACACCCATCACAGTTTCACCTCCTTTATTCTCTGCGAGATCCTCCCCATTTCCCCATGCATCCAACTCTACAACTTTTTTCTGTCTCTCTTTAGAAAACAAATAGGCAAAACCAAATAAATCACTTAGAATTTTTTTTTAAAGCACAAGGAACACACACACACACACACACACACACACACACACACACACTATACACACACGCACACATATATCATATAAACAGCAGATTGGAAAACATATTATACAAGCAAAACACTGGTAAGATAGAAATGCCCCAAAAAAGCAAGATGAAACCAAAAAACTAGGAAAAGAACACTAAGTTCATTTTGTGTTTGTCAACTGTTGCAGGGAATGGGACCTATGCTTAAATGTGTTTTAAATATCCAATGAGACTCCATTGGAGGAAACTCATTTTTCCTTTGTGAGCAGTGACCAATTGGTGACAGATTCTTGCTTAGAGATAGGAACTCCTGTTCTTTCCCCCCTCTTAACCCTGGGATCCTGCCTGGCATGATGCTGTGTAGGCCCTGTCCCTACCACCACAATCCACGTGGGTTGGTATTTGTGTCAGTCCTGCTGTGTCTGAAAGACACTGCTTCCCTGATGTCATCCATCCCCTCTGGCTCTTCAATCTCTCTGCCTTTTCTTCCCCAGAGTTCCCTGAGTCCTGAGAGGAAGGGTTGGTTGAAGATACCACATCTAAGACTGAGTGCTCCAAGGTCTTTCACATTCTTCACATTGTCCAGTAGTGGGCACCTATTGCTTCCCATCTTTTGCAGGAGTAAGGTGATAACTGAATGAGACTTTGATCTACAGATGTAGCGGAATGTTGTGAGGAGTGATTTTACTGTTATGTTCCTTTAGAAGAGCAATAGTATTCATTTGTGTTAGTCCCGTGGCTTACTGAGTCTCAGGCTCTTGGTCACTTGAGAAGTGTCAAGCATGCACTCTATCTTATTGAGCGGGCCTTATATCCAATCAGATAGCAGTTGGTTATTCCCACAGTTCTTTGCCACAGTTGCACTAATGTACCATGCAAGGTCAGGCGCATGCATTCAGGTCACTGTTATAGGTCAAAGGGTATGTAGCCGGGTTAGTCCTTACCTTTCTCCTTAAGTAGCCTTCAGAGGGCCTTCGACTAACATGAACACTAGCCAGTAGGGGTAAAGGCTCAGTTAGGCACCAGCCTGCCTTCTGCATGTTCAATTAGATGCACATGTTGCCTTCAGAAGTGATACCTTACCATCAGTTTGTGGAGAGCAGCCAGTAGTCTTGGAAAACTCTTAACCATGTAGTGGCTTCTATGGGACCCCTTTGGCCAACAACTTTATTACATGTAACTTTTCCCTGGCACTGGAGGTTTCATTTGGTGGTGAGAAATGTCTAGTGGGGCTTTGCATCCTCCAATATTTGTTGACTTAGTTTAGATTTCCTTCTTATATGTATGTTTTTTTATTTTGGGTAAAACCATTAGTAGTTCAGAGAGAACAGAGACTGAAACCTTGAGTTCTGCTCCAAACACACAATTTCTTATAAATCTTAGAACTTTGATTKCCATACTGTCTTCAGAATGGGTTCCGGTGTCTCTGTTCCCTTCAAGTATCTACTATCTCTCATTTTGATGTGTCATAGGAGACTTGTAATTTCTGGCCTCTGGATTCTTTAAGACACTTTTCCAAAAAGGATCTTTCCTAAAGGTTTATTACTATATAGCTCCTAAAGAATTCCATTTACTTCTCACCTTGCTATCTCAAGACACTGTGTGAAGAGTCTCAGAGAACGTCCCTCCTGGTCCATCTACCATCACTTCTGTTCTTTGGGTCTGCCCTGTGTCTACCCTTTTGCCCTTGGCCAGATGTACATTTCTCTTTTTATCAGTTGCTGAAATTTTCTTCCTAATGTCAAGTTCCCACTCAAATTCTACTTATTTTACAAAGCAGAAATACTATCTTCCACTTCTAGCTCTACTTAGCAATTTTCTGAATCTTTCTCTTTTATGGCATGTACCTTTTCTATTGCATGATTATTAATTTTCCCTGATAGATTACAAGGTCTTCAAAGTATCATTAGATACAATATTTATATATAAGTATATGATTAACATAACATTAAGCAATTAACAAAATAATAATGTTAATTGTGTGTTCTTTNTTTCTGAATCTTTCTCTTTTATGGCATGTACCTTTTCTATTGCATGATTATTAATTTTCCCTGATAGATTACAAGGTCTTCAAAGTATCATTAGATACAATATTTATATATAAGTATATGATTAACATAACATTAAGCAATTAACAAAATAATAATGTTAATTGTGTGTTCTTTTCAACCTCTATATGAGTTCAAAGACATCAAAATATAAATATTGAGGCAGGATCCAAACAGTAACTATGTTATAAATATATATTTTTACATATAATAGGGCAGGAAATAGCTCACTGAGTGGACTGCACTTAACTAAGGCAGCATCAGAATGTACAAAATGTCATGTGTGACTCTCTAATGTCCTCATAAGTCCATTTAGCTTATATACAGTATCTTTTTGCCACTCCTACTTCTCAAAAATGCAATTGGATGATTTAATTGTCAATTTGACACAATTTAGAATCAACTGAGAAGAGTCTTAATGGGAGATTGTCTACAATGGGTTGGCTTGTGGACATATTAGTGGGCATTGTCTTAAATTAGTTGATGTGGAAAGTTCTACTCCACTGTGGGAAGCACTATTCCCTAGGCAGAAATCAAACCAGGATGTATCAGAACTTCAAAGTTATGTTAGAGTGCCCTAAAGTGGGATGACTTAGAGTTTGAAAACAATTTTAGTTCCTTGTTTTCACTAGCTGCATGACTTTAACTAAATTGCTTAATATCAAAACTTTTCAGCYCCCTCATCTATAAAGAGAATAATAATTACATCTATTCTGTAGAGTTTGGGTGAGAAATAAACAAGTTATTGTAAGACACAAATTGAGATTTTACTACATTTAATCATTTTTGTTGTTATTAATTTTAAGTAACTATTGAATGTCTTTAGGAAACTGTGAGAGAAATGGTTTGATTGGAGATGTTATATTCTAAGCTTTTAAACTTTGAAATAAAAAGTTTAGCAGCAAATGTCATTGTAATTCTTTGGGATTTAAATTCTCTGTTATATATGCTCATTCATCTAAGAGTGAAATATAAATGTGTTTGTGTGTTCATTCATATACGAGTGAAATAATGAACTAAGAAGTATAATATTGAATAGGATAATATAACTCACAATTTGAATCTCTCATTAGAAATCTGCTAAAAATGGACAAAATGATCATTATTTAACAATTTAGAAGACCGACTTTTTTTTTATAGAAGCCTTATTTATTTATTTTTCTTTTTTTTATTGGATATATTCTTTATTTACATTTCATTTCCCTTTTCCTGGTTTTCCCACCCCCCCAATGTCCCACATGTCTTTTTCCCTCCCCCCTGTTCCCCTATTCACCCCTTCCCACTTCCCTGTTCTGGTATTCCCCTACACTGCTGCATTGGGCCTTTCCAGAACCTGGGTCC
>BDUI01000708.1:104962-127415 GCA_002335545.1 Apodemus speciosus | reverse complement strand
TTTTTTTTTTTTCAGTCCAGTCATTACCCACTCTCCTGGTTGCAGTTCCTTATCCTATTGCTCCTCCTCCCTGTCTCCAAGCGGAGGCCTCCCCACTCCCTGGAGCCTCAAGTCCCTCGAGGGTTAGGCTTGTCTTCTATCACTGAGATCAGACCAGGCAGTCRTCTGCTGTATATGTGTCAGGGCCCTCGGACCAGCTCATGCGCGCTGTCTGGTTGGTGGCTCTGTCTGAGAGATCTCACCGCTGGTCTTCCTAGGGGGTTGTCCTCCTCCTCAGCTTCTTCTAGCTTTCCCTAATTCAACCACAGGGTCCCTGACTTCAGTCCATTGGTTGAGTGTAAGGATCTGCCTCTGTCTCAGTCAGCTGCTTGTTGGGCCTCTCAGAGGACAGCCATGCTAGACTCCCGTCTAGGAGCACAGCATAGCATCAGTAATAGCATCAGGCCTTGGAGCCTCCCTTTGAGATGGATCCCAGTGTGGGCCTGTCATTGGACCTCCTTTCCCTCAGTCTCTTCTCCATTTTTGTCCCTGAAGTTCTTTTAGACAGAGGCAACTCTGGGTCAGTTTTAAAAAGAGAGTTTATATATTTTAAAGAATTTTTGAGTTCACAGTGCGATCCAGAGACCACCGTTTATTTTACAGATCACTCTTGGTTCAACCTCTTTTTAATCTCTTTTGTTCACCTGTAATCCAAGTCACTATCATCACTGATCCAGATCCTTTGGTTCAAAACTTTCTCTTAGAGCTGATGACACGGCTCAGTGGGTGAAGGAGGCCACTCCCAAGTCTAAAGACCTGAATTCAATCCCACAATCCCTTGTGGTAAAATGAGAGAATTAACTCCTGCAAGGTGTTCTTTGACCTCCACATGAATGCCATGGTAGGTGCACACACACACACACACACACACACACACACACACACACACACCATACACACAACACAATATACACAACACAACACACACACAATAAAATAAATGTCAAATTTAGATAATATTAACAGCAACAAGAACAAGATATACTAGACTTTGGAGAAATAAAAAGTTATATTTAAAACAAAAGTAAAACCGTGTCTGGGTCTGATGACATACGGGAAAAGCTGCCGTATGCCTCCCAATGATCAGAAGTGTTGCAGCTGGCCAGGAAATCTCCGTTGTATTAGTGCCGCCACTATRCAGTAAAGGTTTTGTTTTGTTTTGTTTTTTCAAAGGAAAAATTAAAAAGCAACTAAAAATTAAAAAGGACTAAAAAATAATCCTATCCGTTTTACATAAAATATTGAAAGGAATAAAAATTTAGCATCCCTATTGTGAATTCTGTGGACTGCACCAAATACAAATATATAGATTAAGGAAAGTTAACGTAATCTTTTTATGGGAACAAAAATCAATTACATGTCAGCTTTGTAGTATTATAAATGTATTTAGTCAGCATAGGATTTTTCCAGCAGTGTTTTCTGCAGATTGAAATTGACTAACCAGATGTTAAATATTAAATAGAACTAATCAGAGCATGGTTCAGGAGGCTTTAAAAACAACGATCAAAGGGAGCTATTTATTACCTGATGCATGTTTCTGCTGAAATATCAGCTCTGTAATATTATATTTAAACTTAGTTTTTTTCCCAAGATTACATTTTTAGCTTTGTAGGAACAATAATTAATGTTAACAAATTGAGTTAACAAATTAACTAGGTAACCGGATTCTTGTACATCATCATGGCTTGAAACCTGACCAAAAAATATAAAGCTCAATTCATAGACATAAAGCCTTAGTGTGATGTTTAGTATACATATAAAACGTTCAGTAATAATACAAGTACAGGCCTGTGTTGCTTAATGAAGAGGAAACATTTTGGGAAGTGTGTCTTGAGGCAACCAAGTTGTTAGTGATCACCATAGAACGCACTTAAACAAACCTGAGTCGTAGAGCCTCCTTCACACCAAGGCTACAACTGGGGCATAGTCTTTTTGCTCTGGTTTTAGGCCTAGATGAACATAGCAAAGTGAGATGAGATTCAGCACAAGAGAAAACGATGCAGTCAGGAGACTCGGCAAACAGGTACCTGAAATTGCTGACAAGTGAAGTGCTCTAAAATAAGGATAAAAATGTAATATAGTGCCGGGCAGCGGTGGCGCACGCCTTTAATCCCAGCACTTGGGAGGCAGAGGCAGGCGGATTTCTGAGTTCGAGGCCAGCCTGATCTACGGAGTGAGTTTCAGGACAGCCTGGGCTGCACAGAGAAACCCTGCCTCGAAAAAACAAACAAAAAGTAATAGAGTGAATACGTGAGCCATCCAGTGATAGCCATTCATTAATGGTCATTAATTGTCATGCAGTGCACATAGTGTCTGCTAATCTTGGGTGTAGCTGGCAGTGTGCTGTGGGTCTGTTGACAGGATCATCTCCATCTCTGTGAGGCAGATAACACTGTGATGCTAGAATGGCTGTGGTATCACGTGGCCGCTGCGGATTTCCAGGCTTATGATAATCTTATGGGGCTCCTGCTCTAAATGCAGTCTGCCGTCCACTGCAGCACAGAGTAGCACACATCTGTAGGAAATACAGCCATTCGCTTAGCCCACCTCTGCCCACCAGCCAGCAGAGGCAAGGGAGGGGGATGCTCACAGCGAGCGTCGTTTGGTTATGGCTTTCGGTTTTTAGAAAATTCTGCAAGATACCAGAAATAAAGAATGGGAGTTTTGTTTTTGTCTGTTTTGCTCTTTTTTTTGAGGCTGGGGAGGGGTTCCAGAAAAAGGGCACTTTGCAATATCTTATAAGCACACAATACTGGCTTGTTTCATGTCAACATGATACAAATTAGAGTTGTCAGAGAGGAGGGAGCCTCAACTGCCCCCCCCTCCCCGTAAGACTGGGATGTGTGAAAGCCTGTAGGGAGGTGGTTCTCAACAAGTAGGTATTGACCCCTTTTGGGGTCCAACAACCCTTTCACAAGGGTCACCTAAGACAATTGGAAAGCACAAACCTTTATATTATGATTCATAACAGAAGCAAAATCACATTTATGATGTAGCAGTGGAACGAATTTTATGGTTGGGGGGTCACCATAACATGAGAAACTGAGTTTAAGGATTATAGCATTAGCACATTGGAGAACCACTGCTGTAAGACTTCTTAACTGTTGATTAACTATTATGGATGGTACCATTGCTGGTATTGTGGTCCTGGGTCCTATAAGAAAGCAGGTTGAGCAAGTCATGAGGATCAAGCCAGTAAGCAGCACTCGTCCATGGCTTCTGCATCAGCTCCTGCCTCTAGGTTCTTGCTACGCTTGTGTTCCTGTCTTGACTTTTTGATGATAAACAGTGATGCAGAGGCATAACCTGAATGAACCACTTCCTCCCCAAGTTTCTTTGCTCATGGTGTTTCATCACAGAAACTGTAACTGTAGGCCACACATCCCTTTGTTTTAATAGATATTATGACGTAAGTTCTTAATGAAATTAAGATTGGGACAGAAATGGAGTGCTGTTATAGCATATTCCTCTGCCCTTTGTTATCAATCAACCAATCAATAAAAAAAAAAACAAAATAAAACAAAAGGCAAAACAGCAAACATAAAGAAGCACCAAAAGGAAAATGTATAAATTAGAGAGAACACTATATATTTATACCTCATCTGTCCCACCGCACATCTACACCTGTTTCAATTGTACATTTCTCCACAGTGGCTTTTTACAGCTTATTCATAGCACATTTTCCTCAAGTGTTCTTTTCCCACGTGAAATAGAAATCACTGCGTAAGCAGAACAATATGCAGTTTCTAGGTCTTTGTACCTGCCAGCATTGCTCACACAATTTTGAGCATGTGATGGTAAATAAGAACCTCCTCCAGGCAGAGGAGAGAAATCACAGTGGAGAGCCCCCACTCCCTCTCTCCTTCTTCCTCCCCCTCCCCTTACCCTCTCCTCCCTCTTCTCCTCTCCCTCTCCCCCTCTCTTTACCTCTCCCCCTCACCCCTACCCCTCTCCCTTAACCCTCTCTCCCCTCCCCTTCCCCTTCTTCCTCTCCCCCAGAGTCTCTATACAGAGACCCAGACCCTGTTACTTGGAATTGGCCATGTGGACCAGGGTGGCTTCTAACTCACAGAGATCCGAATGCCTGTGCCTCCTGAGTGCTGGGATTAAAGGTGTGCACTACCATGCCTGCCTGAAAGACCCTTTTCCTGCTGTTGTTTCCCTCCTCACGGTGGATACCCAGAACACTAGCTCCCTAACTTGCCATTTGGATGTCAGCTTTGAGTCCTACAAATAGGTTCTTTTTGGGGGGGGTATATTCTTTATTTACATTTCATTTCCCTTTTCCTGGTTTCCCCATCCCCCCCCCATGTCGCATATGCCCATATGTCTTCCCCCCTTCCCCTATTCACCCCTTCCCACTTCCCTGTTTTGGTATTCCCCTACACTGCTGCATTGGGCCTTTCCAGAACCTGGGTCCACTCTTTCCTTCTTGTCGGACAGCATTTGGTAGGTGGATTGTGTCTTTGGTGTTCCACGATTTTAGGCTAATATCCACTTATCAATGAGTGCATGCCATGGGTATTCTTTTGAGACTGGGTTACTTCACTCAGTATGATGCTCTCCAGCTAAATAGGTTCTTAAAATGGTCTGTTTTTGGCAAAAATGTGAAGAATGCAGAAGGCTCAGATGAGCCTGAGAAAGCAGACTCCCTGAGCAGAAGAAGAATGTCATAAGCTTGCCTCGGGGAATTTATGTAAAACATGAACACTGAGAAAGAAAACAAACCCTAGGTAGTCTATGTTCTGATACTGTGACCTTGGAGATGCAGCGTGAACACATGACCCGAGGACGTGAAGACCATCACCAGAAACAAAACTGCAGCAGCGTGCAAATCCAGACCACGCCTGCAGGAGGAACTCTCTAGTGAGAAGAAATTGTAAGTTGAATGAGGACTCTGTTTTCTATCACTTAACATTTTGCCGTACGCAGCTAAGATGTTATTAACAGGATGATAGATAATATGTATATAATACTTTTGAAAGTCATTACTCTTCTCAGTAAGTTCCTTTGCTCTCTTCATGAAATCCTGTCTCCAACTGAATAAAAATGATTCAAATTATGCATAAGATTTATTTTCCAAAATTTGAACGTGATTTTATAGGGACTGAAAAATAAAGATGTGTGTCTCTCTCTGTGTGTGTGTGTGTGTGTGTGTGTGTGTGTGTGTGTGTGTGTAGAATCCTGATGACATGAGATGCACATTTTCTGCTGTGAAGATTCTCTTGCCAAAATGAGGGCAAACTGGGTTAGGGGTACCACGTGCCGAATGCTGCTTTGGAAAGTCTCGAGTCTCCCCGCGCAGGCTGCAAATTACACAGAGACATTTGACTGGCAGTTTTCTATATTGTAGGCTTTCTGTGTTTAACAGATTAACTGCTTTTTATGTTATTCTTTTCCCCAGGATTCAGGAAAGAAAGTGACATAATAGATTTCTTTTCCCTGGGATCACAGTCAACCTCCTTAGTCGAACCCAGTTGCTCTTTGGGAGGTAAAGCGCGAACTAACCTGTGTTTCTACAAGTTACAAAATCATTTACATTTATTACCCCTTGCACAGTGAGGCCCCAAAGCCTCAGAGCTATGATTCTCCAAATCACTGCATTCTAAGCTTGACTGATTGGTTTAAAGGCTTGTGAGAGATTTATAATGATTCACTGTGTAAGCCAATGATTTCATATTTGAGGCAGGAGACTGATACAAATGACGGAAAACTTTAGACTGTCTTTTGATTTACTGGCTGGCCAACAATTTCCATAGTTCTAGAGAAAAACAGCATTTCCCCAGAGCTGGCTGTGTGAATCTCACATGTTTTGTGAAGTGCACACCCTCATTATAATGCACATAAGCATGCTAATTTTGTGCCCATCTATGCGGCCAGTATGGATTCCTTAGCTCTATAGTAGTTGTCTGTATTAGCCACAGAAACTTAAAAGGCTCCATTGCTTTTGAACTCCTTTGTGGATCCTCATAAAGTTTAAATTGCTTCCCCCAATTCCACATTTGTTACTTAAATAGAACACATACTGCTGCACATTAAGTTTGGAAAAATTACCAAAGTTAGGTTATTATAATATTTGACAATAATACATAGAATCAGTATGTTGATTTTTAAAAAGTTTACTTTGACTATGACTATGGTTTAAGTGTGGCATTAGTAGAGGTGAGAAAAATATGTTGAGTATATATTAATAATATTAAATCTTATGTTTTGCCTTCCTGATCAATACACATTTGTGTATACAAGTTGTGTATACAACTTGACATTTGTGATGAAACCCAAGTGTTTGAATTGAGAACTTGTGGGGAGCAATGAGCTTATGGAGAGCAGGGAAAGGGGCGTGGTGAGAGGAATGGACTGCACACGCCCTGTTAGACTCTCATATACCAGCTGCTGACGTCACCAGCAGTGATGGGGGTGCCAATGAGAATAAGCAGGACATCACAAAGAGGTGCAGTTTCAAGTGTCTTTATTAGAAGAAAATCAAGTTGCAGTGTGCCTTTGGCTGCTTCATTCATTCCAGTTCAAAGAAGCACATCCTCTCTCCATTTCCACAACCAATGCTTCTGTAGAGAGCCTTATTGGGCTGCCATGCCACCTGGCAGGAACTTGACATCGACCAATGTGAAGTTCCTCTCCCAGCCTTTGAGCGGGAACTCCTGTGTCAGTCATAATCCCCTCCACCTAGGGTGGAGTGCTCAGACCAAGGTGAAGCCCATTGTTCTTCAAGGACCTGCAGTTTCCTGAGAAACACTAGCCACCTGAGGAGCAACTGAACCAGTTCTGCTGAGTTTCCAGCCTTTGGGGGAAGGGTTTTCTCCTGCCTATATATTTAGATGTCTCCATTAAACTTTGAGACCTTGAACAGCAATGTTGTCTTGGTCTCCATTTCTTTTCGCCGCCTTCCCATACGTCCCCAGCTTCCCTTCCAGGTAATCCACCAATGTAATTGTGGGCAGTTACATGCTCCCCTACACCTTCGCTCGTGGCCCCTAGTTCACCTCAGCCCAGCCATCGGTCCCTCCTGTCTGATATGTGACTGACTTCCTGCTTCCGCCATCTTCTCCAGGCCCCTTCCTGTTCAGATCTGGTTTGCACAGTCTATTCCCATCTCCCATGTGCTTCTCCATCTTAGTGTATGTTCTGTGCATTATTTCAAGGACAGCAGTCAAGATTTAAGAGAACAACTTTTGGCCAAATTTACCCTCAGTCTTTTCCCTACTATTTCAAGCAGTTCACGTTCTCTAAACCTGGTTTCCTTCTTTGTACGATTGGGACTCTTTAAAGATTGTGTGATCTTTTCTTTTCAAAGCTTCAGGGTTTTTATTTGCTTTTGTTTTCTTTTTGCTTTTGGCCTGTGATGTAAGCATAAGTACCCAAGTTCAAATCCCTAGCATTCTTGTAAAAAGATGGGCATGCCTGTGAACCCTTGAAAGGGTAGAGAAAGGCCATGACAGTCAGATCCTGTGAGCTCCATGATCAGTTAATCTACCCAGAACAGCAAGATTTTGGTTCAAGGAGGGACATTGTCTCAAAATAGTAAGATACTCTGTAGTAAGTAACTACAGAGAAAGACACTTAACCCCCTTCTGCCTGTGTGTGTGTATGTGCAGGTCTATCCAAACACTCTCATGCATGAAGCCCCTTACCAGCCCCCAGACTCCCCCCAAAAACCTCTTTGAGTTTTACATTTTATGAGGGGCTAAGAATCTGTATTGGTTTTCTGTTATCCAAATAATGTTAGCACCAACTATGGTGTAAAACAGGAACCAACTTTACTCACGCAGTTTCTATGGATCAGGAGTGTAGACAGGCTTTGCTTCTTTTCTGAAAGCTGGCAATGTAGTAGCTTCAGGCTTGACTGGGAAGAGACCCATTTTCCAGTTTATGAGATTGTCAGTGGCACCCAGAGCCTCAGTCTCTTTGGAGTAAGAGCCTCTGTTTCTTGCATATTGGAAGAGGAAGGCCACACTTATTTCCATATCTTGTGGACTTGCTTTTTTAAAGCCAGCCAGGTAGAAAATCTGTCCTATCTAGACATACATTTCAATCTTTTGAAGCATGATCAAGGAAACGTGTTTCTCTTCTCTGCGGTCTATAGGAAGGAAGGAAGTCTGAGATGCTACCCACACTCACAAGAAGGAGACTGGAACGACCAAAAAGGTGGAGACAGTGAGGGTCCGTAGTAGAACTTGTTACAATCCTCCACCTGTAGATTTGAGAATCCTATATATGGAGACTTAAACGATGTGCCTGATTCATGGGCTCTGTTCCACAAAGGGCAGAGCTGTTTCTGCTTGCTAGATGTGAGGGGAATCTTAGGGATTTATCTTGTGTTACTCTCATAGCATCTATAACCAGTGCTTTGATACATTTGTATTTTTTGTGTATGAATTTTTACTACAGAGTTATAGGCTTTTGGAAGGCAGGGATATATACTTTTATATCCTTGAAGCCACTGATATCTGGTTCTCACACCTCACTGACAGATGTTAGTCATTTTATCTGTAGATGTCTACAGTCTCCCAGTCAGCTTCTGTCATAATATATTATAACTAGTCATATGCACTTGACTATCCTACTTGTTCGGGTGTTCCTTAGATAGAGAAAGAATACTAACCCCCAATTTTCTTCTGTTTCTTGTCTGTTGTCCACCTCAGTTCCTATTACCGAACATCAAATACCACAACTGTACATAGAAGTTGCTTAGCCAGTGATGGCTCACTGACTAAATATTAATTTTCCAGCAATAATTTACCCAATGAATCTACAGATTTTTAAGAGGCAATATTTACTACAGAATCTCAAGAAACTTGGCAAGTGTGGGATTCAGGCAAATGAAGCAGGAAGCATGATCATCTTACAGTTTCCCACTACAAGTAAATTTAATAGTTAATTAATTAATTTTTAAATACAAGTAGGTGTCACCCTGGAGCCACGGAGACTAAATTCTGATTCATGGGTTTTCTTATGCTTTGACGTCCCTCAACAGAAGAATGGGTACAGAAAATGTGGTACATTTACACAATGGAATACTACTCATCTATTAAAAAAGATGACTTCATGAATTTTGCAAGCAAATGGATGCAACTAGAAAATATCRTCCTGAGTGAGGTAACCCAGACTCAAAAGGATATGCATGGAAATGCAGGGGCAAAAAAAATGGAGCAGAGACTGAAGGAAAGGCCATTCAGAGACTGTCCCACTTTGGGATCCATCTCATCTGCAGACACTGAACCCTGACACTATTGCTGATGCCAAGAAGTGCTTGCAGACAGGAGCCTGGTATAGCTGTCCCCTGAGAGACTCTGCCAGCACCTTACTAAGACAGAAACAGATACTCACAGCCAACCATCAGACTGAGCCCAGGTACCTCAATGGAAGAGTTAGGGAAGGACTGAAGGAGCTGAAGGGGATTGCAATCTAGTAGGAAGAACAATATGAACCAACCAGAACCCCAGGAGGTCCCAGGGATTAAAGTACCAACCAAAAGTACACATGGAAGCATCCATGACTCTAGCCGGAATATGTAGCAGGGCCTGCATTATTTGGCATCAATGGGAGGGGAGGCCCTTGGTCCTGTGGAGGCTTGATGCCCCATCAAAGGGGAATGCTAGGGAGGGGGATCAGTGGGTGGGGAAGCATCCTCATAGAAGCAGGGGGAGGATGGGGTAGGGTGCCCAGGCGAGACCAGGAAGGGAGGCAACATTTGAAATGTAAATAAAATAATCAGTAAAAAAAAAAAAAGAAAAGAAAAGAATAAAAAAGAAAAAACAATTGTATTCTGATAGCCATTTTGTATTTATGATTGTGTTGAATTTGGTATTTTGAAATCTTAGGGTTCTTGGTAGAATAGTTATCAAGGTTTCAGTATTAGAAGGGACCTAAGGAGTTAAGATGTAGAAAGCAATTAATTTTATAGAAATTTGCTTTTCGGATTCCTTAGACACTCCTGCATTATTTTACCAGGCTTGGGTAAAACTTAAAAGTAGATTCTTCCTGATTTTCTTTTTTAGGGGTGGGGGAGTAGGCTGACTTGGAAGAAATTTGAGTATGCGTGCTGCTTCTTTGAGTTGATCATATATGTTGAGTTCTTGTTATAGTTATGAAATAAAAGCCTCAGCTTTGGGGCTGTGTTGATATTATTTGTACAGGGCCAAGCGACTTAATCTGCTCGGGTTGTTTTAATAAGCCTGAGGATGGGCACTTCATAAACAACAGAAATTTGTTACTTACACTCTAGAGGTTACGTCTAAGTCAGGCCAAGGTCCTGACAGGCTCAGTGTCTGGCAAGGGCTGCAGTGCTTCACAGAGTCTTCCTGCCCTGACCTCACATGGCAGAGGGGGCAAAGGGTGCACACACAGACACGTAGAGAGACACACAGACATAAACACCCAGAGATGTAGACACACAGACACACAGACATAAACACCCAGAGATATAKACACACACAGACACACACAGAGAAACACAGAGATGCAGACACACACAGATACACCCACAATTTTAATTGAAACAATAAAATTACATCTTTGTAGGGGTACAGTGTGACCTTTCAATGGTTATATAAAATGTGTAATTACAATTATCAGGCCAAGGTAATTGACATAGCTATCATTTGAAACTTTCTCCACGTGCCTTGAAAACACTAAAAATCCTCTGTATTAACTTTTCGAAATATGCAGTTTTTGTTTTTTAACCTCAATTGCTCTATTCTTTCACATCTCTAATATTACCCCTCAGGCATCTACTTGTCTGATGTCACCACTCTCCATGGGTCTCCCATCTTCACGTTGTCACATTGGCATTTAAATGTAAAGATCTGAACCTGGTGGCACACATTCAGACCATCATTAGTAGGTGAGGAGGAGGACGTCATAGGCTTTTTGAGTTCTTGCCTTGTTGTTAGAAAGCTACAGTATTTTTAGTAATTATCTTGGGGCGTGGTGAACAGTAAGTGTTCAAAAAAAAAAAATGCCACATTAATTTGGTTCCAGACTCAGGATTTTCCTGTAAACTAGACACGTTTAAAAAAAAGTTTTGCTTGCAAATATGAGTGTGCATCCATTTGTGTCTGGAGGCCAGAAGAGACCCTTAGATTCTCTGCAGCTGGAGTTACAGCTACTGTGTGGGCTCTGGGAGGAAAACTCGAGTTCTTTGTGCCAGCATCGAGTTCTTCACTGCGGAGCCCTCTTTCCAGCCCCTAAACTAAATTCTTAGATGCATGGATCACGTTATTAACTCTCCCCAGGGAGCATGCTCTGCGGGCGTGTCCATTTTCTATTTGCAAAGCGTATTTACAGTTTGCTTGATCTTAGTACAGCGTTTGCTCTTTTGCTAGCTGCATGGAGATTCCGGTTTCTCTCATGAGGGTCCGGTGTGAGCTCCCTGTCCTCGTGATCCCGGAAGTCCGCGTTCTCTCGGAGCCCTGGCATCCTGCTCTTCTTTCCCCAGCCTGCTGACATGATGAACATTCATAGCGTTGTGCAACCTCACCGCTGTCTTTTTCCAGAGGGACCATCATTTTAAACAGGAACTGTGCACTCTTTCGGACAGTCACTTTCCCTCCTCCCCACGTTCAGCCCCCTAGTCAGCTTTCTGTGAACTGGCTTATTATTACAGGCGTCCCTCATAAACAGAATTATACAGCATTTATCCTTTTATCTCGGAGTTATTTCAGCTTAGATGCCATACTCAAAGTTCACCCGCGTTGTAGCAGAGGTCAGAATTACATTTCTTTTTTTCATCGCTGCATACATACACCACATCTGTTCATGGACATTTATGTTGCTTCTCTTAACTTGGCTATTAATCTGGGTATACAAGTGGTCTTCGACTCTTCAGTATCTTTGGGTGCATACTTTAGTAGTAAAATCACAGGTCACATGATAATCACATGCTTTGTTCCTCGAGGAACCGCCCAACTATTTTTTCACCGCAATAGCGTAACTTTACATTCCTACCAGAAGGTGAATTTTCCTTGTTGTGAGTTTTTTTTTTTTAACTAGCTATTTTCTTTATTTACATTTCAAATGTTATCCCCTTTCCTGGGTTCCCCTCCAAAAACACCCTATCCCATCCCCTCTCCCCCTGCTCACTAAAAACCGATACAAATGTGGATTGGTAATAACAATACGAGTGGATACCAAGTGGCAGCCATTGAGTTTTGGTTTTATCTCCTTAACAATAACCAACGTTGAACATGCCCCAGGCATATTGTTCATTTGTGTGTCTGCTTAGATGATCTGTTCTTAAAGCCACGGGTGCCATCCTTCTATTAGAATCAATGGTTCTGGCTTAGCTTCGAGGTCCTTCCTTGCTGTTGTGAGTTTTGAGACTATTTTAGTGCCCTCCACTTGAGGTCAGGTCCCTTTAGTGACCTAGATTCTTGTGTCCCTGACTAGCTGGCCTTGGAGTTCATTGGGTATCTCTCCCCAGCTCCTCTGTCTCCCATCTCCGCTGTCTCCGGATTTCTGTCTTACTCATCTTTGGTTTTATGCATCTTTAGCCTTCACACTCCATTCACTACTGACCGTCTCTGGTTTCTTCCTGTTTATAGATGCAAGCAAAGATGGTCCCATCATGGGCAGACAGGCTTCCCAGTTAGTGGTTAAGTCTTTTGTGAAAGGATTGATTGAAGTGTTTGTATCTGAATTACAATAACTCTGCGTCATTTAGTACAATGATCTGCACGGGAAAGCACTCCATCCGGGCACTTCTGAACGATTTGAATTCACTCTGAATATGCAACATCTGTCAGTATCTAAGCCTTTGGCGCTCTGCTGTTAATTTCATCTTTATATATCTTAGGCTTAGGAAAAGAAAATGTAGACTTGGGGGGGGGGAAATACACGAGAATGTGCCATTTCAGCATGCGACATCACCGCTGTCTGAGAAAATTAAATTGTGGTCCGTGGCTCCTTCTTAAACATTACATTTAAAAGGTTTTTTAACATTTAAAACATGTCCAGTGGTGCTTACATTTGGTATCAAATGTAAGTGATTAATAATTCCATGTCCTCTGAATTCTTGATTTGTTTCCCGTGTCACAGACTGGAGGCCATTAAGGGGCGATTAGGGAGGATGTCCTTGAAGTCTCTTTCACACCAAGAATCTCCCTCTTTTTGGTTCACTTAACTTAATGTGGGAGTTGCTTGTGACATTTTCTACATTTCACCTTCTGAGGTTATAGGCCCCATTCATGTGCCAGGTTTCCCTCTCAGATGAGTAAGTATGACTTTTATGAATTTTCTTCACTTGTGGAATTTAATTTACATGAATAATTAGGAAAGGGCCAAGTGGAAATTTCTCTCTCCCTAGGCAAACAATCTCGTTAAGAAAATCAACTGCAAACTTTTACTTTCATTTTTCCCCCTCTCTCTACCCTTAAATTTATTGCTTCCTACAAAGAAGCCAAATAAAAAGAAACAGACTACTACTACCTACAGCTATTTTACATACTGATATCTGAATAATTACCTTAGGCCATGTTGACTTACAGTATGAAATACTATTTCCCCAGGGTATTATCTTAAAATATTTTACTTCCTGAGCGAACAGTATTTTAGAATTATGTAAGGAGTATAGTTGTTAACAGACATGGAGTGTGCTGGCAGAAACAAAAACATTAGAGAGACTTAATAAAAAAAGGGAATTTTTTACAGAATGTTCCATAATTTAAATACTGTTACAATATAGCGAGTCAATTACAACAAACAACATAATAAAAGATGAGCTATAATCACGTACAGATGATTGGTACGTGCATATTTTCTCTTTCATATTGTGTGCTGCAGATGAAAGTCTGTTTGATAATTGTTTCTCTAATTGTTATTTTGAGTCCTGTATGCCCACAGCCAGTGCTTGCTTTCCATTGATAAAGATCTGCAAGAGATCTGCTGGACAAGGAGACCCCCCTGTTGCTGGGGGACATGGTCACACTGGGAGTCTGCTCAGCTCAGGGCTTGAGCACCCCGGAATGTGGTATATAATGAGGTATATAACTGGTGTGGTGCTGGGTATCCCACCCCCCCTTATCTTTTTGCTCCATGAAGCTGAGTTGAGACATGTGTTCACTGACAACTCCAGACTAAAGAGAAAGCCAGTGTCAGAAACCCTCGGACAAAGTGGGGCACACCACCAGATGTGGGCTGGAGTTCTGTGCTTCTGCGGACTGTGTGACAATGATCGAATTATGCATTAAATTTTTCAGCTCCCTATCTTCTCTCTCTTTTTTCTTTTTAAAGAGACAAGAACTACATTTTCTCGATTACATATTGGTAGAAATATACATAGATTTTTTTTTTCCACAAAGGAGAGAAAAATGCCTTTACATCCTTACTAGAAGACTTCTAAAACTCACTCAAAACCTGCTTCGTTTTTTAAAAAACGTCTTCTCCTCTCATGGAACACACCCCGACTGCAGTTTCCGCTCTCTCTTTCCACCGTCCCCTCTCCTTTCCTCTAGATCCACTCCTCCTCCATTTCTCTTAAAAAAAAAAAAAAAAAAAAAAAAAAAAAAAAAAAAAAAAAAAAAGCAGGATCCCTGGGGATATCAATCGAACATGACATAACAAGTTAGGATAAGTCTAGGCTCAGATCTTCATATCAAGGGTGGATCAGGAAACTCAATAGGAGACCCCAAGAACAGGCAAAATAGTAAAAAAAAAAAACGCCCCCTTTCCGCTGTTAGGTGTCCACAGGAACACGTCCACAACATATATGCAGAGGGCCTTACCGGGACTCATGTAGGGTCTGTGATTGTAATGCCTCTGAGTGAGGCCCTGTGATTCCTGCTTAGTTGATTCTCTGGGCCACGCTCTGGTGGTGTTCTTGAGGGCTCTGGCTCTTGCATTCCTTCCTTCCCTTCTCTASTAGGATTACCTGAGAGCTCTACCTTGCTTTTGGCCTTGAGCCTCTGCATCTGCTTCCCCCAGTTGCTGGGCGAAGCCTCTCTGATGATGATTCAGGTTCCCATTTTCTTATTTGCCGACCGAAGTGAGTGAATTAAATGAGATCACGCAAGGAAAGCACGTTTCACTTCTTGAGGCTGTTATCATTGTTTTGGTTGCTGCAATGAGACCGGATCTTTACAGTCATAGGAAAGGGGCTGCGAATTGCTACGGTTAAAACCGGAAACTGTAGGACGGATTCCAAGAGAAGCATCAAAACCAAAACAAACCTTTCACGTGCATCTGAAGTGGTGAAGTGTGCTTGCTTTTACAGTTAGTCTGAGATGCCACGTTTTAGGAAATCAAGTATAACCATTTAAATATGAACACATTTGCTTATTAAGTAGTTCTCTGCATAAAATTTGATCATATTGATTTTTCTTATATAAAATAAGACAATTTCTAATTTTTGATGCACTGTCTGTTGTCTTGGAATTGGGTATCCTTATATTACTCTTGGAGATGCACAGATAACGTGTGGATTCAACAATGTGATCCCTGTTAGATTTCAGGTTAGTAACCTTTAACCTTGGTGCCGGACTGGTTTTTCTCTATGAACTCAGAAGCCCTGATCCCTTTTCACACTGTGGCTGTGACTGAGGAACTCAGTGATGGGTATTTAGCATCTTGCACTAAGTGACCAAAAGCTGAATTGACTTGTAGTGCATTATCAAATCACTTTACAAAATGGCTACATTGGACTTCCTCATCTATTAATCCGATAAGCTAGCACCTTCTCAGTGCCATCAGTAGATGGCAAAAGGAAATGTACTTTGTCACAGATTAAAAATCAATTGAAATAACATTTCCACCTTTAGCTGCGGCAAATTCGTTGAGAGAATGAAATGGAATCCTGGTGATATTAGTGATAGTGGTGTCTGTTGCCGCATTTCTAGTCTATTAAATGCAGGAATCTCAAGTCCTGCCAAGTGTCTATCTGTATGTCCCCTTCCCCAACCTTTCCTTTCCTTTCTTTACTTCTTTTGTGGCTTAGTTTGTATTGCCACAGGGGAAATATATGTCATATTAATTTATATTTAGGTTAGTTGTATAACTAGTAGCTAACCACTAGTTCAGGATGACTTATGCAAGGAAGGGCAAAGTAGAAGGGGAAACCTTTCCCTGGAAAGATGGAGAAGGCTTAATGTAGGCAAGAAGTAGGCTGAAAATCATCTCCAGCCATCAGAGAGGTGCATTATGGGAAACACGAGTGGTGAGCTTTGATGGTGTCACAGTTTGATGTGTGAATGTGACTGAAACAAGCCTTTGGGGGGATTTGAATGTCATTCCAAGAGCCTGCAGGCTATCTGTATCCCTAGAGCCAGCCACTTGCTCTCCCCATGTGAACTTCCTACCACTCTCAGACTGGGGGGATAGCTATCATATTTAGAACCAGAATATTTCTGCTCTAAAGATGTTAAAGACTACAGGATCTTGGACCAGCAGCTGAAGCTCAGAAGTGTTGAACTAAATTGTGTCGCTTAAAAAAATGTAGTAGTTCGGTTGGGATTAAAACTATTGTGATAGAGTGTGAAATGACAGGGCCTTGACATGATCCTTTGCTGGGCCAGGTTTCCGAGTAGCCGGAGCTCAAGTGTGGTGCTTTGAATAAGAATGGCCCCCATAAGGCTCATAGGCTTGAATATTTGCTCCCCAGTTGGTAGACTTATTTGGGAAGGATTAGGAGGTGTGAATTTGTTAGTGCAGGTGTGTAACGGTGTGTGTGTGTGTGTGTGTGTGTGTGTGTGTGTGTGTGTGTGTGTGTGTGTCTGTCGAGGGGGACAGGCTTTATAGCATTCCCAGTGTGTGCTCTGCTCCTGACTGTGGATGGAGATATGAGCTCACAGGCAACTGCTTCAGTGTCTGCCAGCAGCGTTTGCTGCTCCAAAACCCCAACTCTCTGGAACCAAAAGTCTAGTTAAACTCCTTCTTTCATAAGTTTTCTTGTAGTGTTTTATCCCACCAACAGAGAAGTGACTAAGACATGGAGAAAAGCTCCTTTGGCATCAGATTACCATCCGCAGGATTCAGTGACCTAGCATCGCTAATGTGCTGCACTGTTGCCTGCAACCAGTGCAGCCACCTCTACCTCCTAAATTTGGTCCCCACAAGCCTTTACTGTAACAATCTTGGCTTTATACTGACATTAATTATATGACGATGCTGTGCACATGAACACGTGCGCCAGATTTGTTGTGCTTCTTCAGCAAGTCACATTTTTTGGTTCCCTCGTTCCTACTGGAATAACTCAGAAATTAGACATGCTGAATTCCTCGCCACCATAGACACTGTCTTTGAATTCTAGTTTTACATTTTTTTGCAGAAAAGGCGTGTCTGCTCGATCAATCTTGTTTCAGCTGTTTGTCCCTGTTCGTGTATTCGGTCTAGTGGAGTTGAATTACCAGACTCTGCAAGTAATTTCAGGCCATCTCATGAAAGGAAATGGCTTTCAGTAGAGAGAGCTCATGCCTGAGATGGGAAAAGACTACAAAGGACTTCCATTTTACTGACAGGATTTTTCCTCCTTTAGGGATGAGGACTATGTGTGCGTTGATGCATTTTTGTCGAATAAATAAATCAAATTTGGCTAAAGTCAAAATTTTCTAAATGTAATTTATTTTTCATAAAACAGAAGTCTCTCTCTCTCTCTCTCTCTCTCTCTCTCTCTCTCTCTCTCTCTCTCTCTCTCTGTTTTTTCAAGATGTCAAAGTTTTCTCTGTGTAGCCCTGACTATCCTGGAACTTACTCTGTCAACTGATTAGGTTGACCTTGAACTCAGAAATCGACTTCTCTCTGCCTCCCAAGCCCTGAGATTAAAGGAGTTTGCCACCACCACCCTCGAATATGAATATTTCATAAAATACTTTTACTTCTACACTCAACTCATTGCATCTTCCCAGTGATTTCCTTCTTTTAGTGATCTGACCCACAGCCCACTTTTGAGATGAGTAAAGGTGAGATCTAGAGCATGTATGGAGTGATCTAGAACTGAGTCCCAGGGGGGTCTGAAGAGCTTGTTAGAATAGTTAAAGTGACAGATATGAGGCCATGGTCTAGAGGAGTCCCAGGGAGAATGCAAAGGTGAGAAGGAATGAGGAGACATTACGTTTAAACTCATCACATTTGGCAACTGACTCACTGTACACAGAGTATAATGTGTGATTAGCATATTTCATACACATCTGAAAAATATCACATATGTATAGAGACATAATATATACTTAGCTTGATGATATGATGAGCTGGGCAGATGGAATGCCAGCTCACTTGTAATATCTAAATAGCATCTCGGACATCCATACCTCTGAGACTGAAAACCAGTGTCAGGGAGTCTTACATACTGAAGTCAAGATTTTGTTGATCTTGGAAAAGCAGCCAAAGAACAAATTTGAAAATGAAAAAGGACACATACAAAAAGCTCCAACTCTGGGACAGAATAAGAGTATCGAATTTTTGGTTCAAATTCTTAATTAATGCTGTGGCTGTGTATCACCCTGCAAAAGATACTACTTTAGACTCTCGTGGATTATCCAATTAACCATAATTTTAGTGGACTTGGTTACATGATTCCTTAAGATTAGGGACATAGACACACAGGTTTCTATTCTAGTTTGGGACCTTTGGTGTAGGCATGGTTGTTAGTATCTTTAGGAACAATGACAGTAACACTAATATGTCACCTAAGTCCTTATCTGTGTCCCTTAGTTCCACAGTCCACCACTGAAGCTCCCCTTTTCTCCCTACTGGATGAAACAGAAGCTTAGGGACAAAGATGTTTAGTGACTCAGGCAATACCATGAACCTAATAACTGGTACGGCTGATCATGCATCTAAGGACTTGCGTGGTTTCAAGTCTAAGGCAAGGCTGCACATTGTATCACTAGCGTGATTGGGTTTCAAGTCTGTTCAGCAGCAGAATTCAGATTTTAGAACGCCATATTCCTCTGTGAGGAGTGTGTGTCCTCACTGCCAGAGACTGTAACGCTATTTAACACATCTTTTTATTTACAGTGATCAAAGTTGAGCTGACCAGAGAAGACTACATATCTCAATGCTTTTTATCTTATTAATAGGAAACCTGATAGCAATTAAGATCTCAGACATATTCAATTCTGTAAAATACAATAATCATATAAAATATAATCAAATCATAAAAATGTTCTGATGGCCATTTGAAATTAGATTGATGACCTTTTTCTCTTAGTCACCCCAAATCTAACTTGGATTTAGTTTCTGCTCACAAAACACTTGGCTGTGTTTCTACTGTAAATTAATGAAAAGGGAAGGTTTACAACAGAGGCAGTTATCTAAATGACTCCAGTTATGGTGGAGTAAAGTGTGTTCATTTTATTTGGCTTAATTTCACTTTCTTCATAGGTGAAGGGAAGATATGAGTCATTTATTGAATGTTTCACTTTACTTTGTAAAAACTAAGTAGCAAAATAAGTATGCCATGCAATTTTGATTTTTAGACACGTTTTGAAACATATATATGTATATATATACATATATATATGTTTGGTTAAATACACTTCTAAAGATGACGATTAAACGAAGGGTATTGAAATTCAGTCTTTAAGGGCTTCTGTGGAGTAGAGAGCACGGGGGTTAAATTGGATGCAAATATTTAAAAGGTATTTTGATCAGTTCTCTCAGGAAATGTAATAAATACAAAGCAGAACACATACAAACAGTGATAAACTAATAATTTGTTAATCCTGATCACTTGTTTGCTTTTAGTAATTTTAAAAAGATTTACGAGCCTGTGCCTTTGCACTTGGACGACAGCAGATTCATTACAAGCATTAGTTTCCTGTGGCGTCATTAGTCCAAGGATGTTTTCATTAGGACTGCTGGAGAAATTATCAACCATAATATTAAGATTAGAATAAGCAAGAGATCCTTTCCTTATACAATCAATTCAGATTTTCATTTCATTAAAGCGTAAGGTGGCAATGCCAGTAAATTGCTATTTAGACTATTACCAGTCTGTGTTAATAGTCTTAATTTATCAACATTTATTTTAACCTTTGCTATAAAGCCTTGCAAGTGAAGCTGGTCATTATTAATTTTAAGATAAAAACAAAACTAATATTTTATGCCTGAGAGGGTTTTTTTTTTTTTTTTTTTTTTTTTTTTTTTTTTTTTTTTTTTTTTTGGTCATTGTCTGTTTTTAGCAAATGGTTGTTTAAAAAAAATCCTTTTATTATAAAGTTTAAAAAATCATTTTGTTTAAAAAATCTCCCTTTTCTGTGCTCAGAATATTTCTTATGTAGGTCTGTGTCTAACTGGTAAGGGGCAAGGGGCATGCTGCTAGTTTTATTGTAAGGGGAAGTAGAATGGTGGAGGGAGCCTGGGCCTTGGCTGTAGATGAGCTAGATTTGTCCACTGCTCTTGTTAGCTTGTTTGTCTAGTCTTTGCAATGGGATAATGCCTGCCTGCTTGTAGGCGCTCCAACGGCGGGAAAGCTTCTTCTAGAATGGACAACTTATTTACAAACGACTGAGGGGACGGTGTGAAAATTTGTTCCTGTTTGGTTTGGGGGTTAAGCAGATATTTTCTTTCTCAAAGTCTGAGCAAAGCTTAGGCAAGATGGGCCCTGGGTTTTTGAAGGATTAATGAGGCATGACTGTCCCGGAGCCTGTCTGCATGAGTCAAAGAAGAACAACRTTAAAAACCTCCAGTTTGATTTGCTTCACATTGCTCRATACTTACTTGATGACATAATTTTAATTAGGAGCCTCCATTTTAATTCATAGTGAGTTATAAAAAATRGGAGGGGAATTGTCACACGTATTCCCGAGTCCATTRTTGGTACAGACTCTACTATCTCAACCCACTATCAAAYATTTTATGGAGAGAGAAATGAATCCATAAGGGTGTGGGTGGCAGAGTCTTAATGTAGGTACTGAATCCATCTGGTGAAATGTTTCGTCCAAACCTTCCTTGGAAGCYATTGTGCTCCATGGGGAGAGAGGCTTTCTAGCCAAAATGATTAATTAGTGTCCCGTGAAGCCTAAAGCTGTTTGCCTGTTTCTCTGGCCTTCCTCACAATTTCCCTCGTGTCTGCTGATTGGTCAGTGGTTCTCATGAGTCTTACGTTCTGACACTTAAATAATCATTTTCAATAGGTATGTATAACAGGTTAAAAAAAAAAAAACAAAAAACAAAACTCCAAAATGTCCTCATAGGGAAGGCATTTTCTCYGGCTTCCTGTGCTTCTTTTAGGGGAGGGGAACAAAATGAGGTTTAAATTGATCCCGCAGCCTGGTAAAGATGATGTTTGCGTGCCAGAAAATCTAGGAGAGTCGCAAAGACAAAAGATTATAGGAATTTCTAAACAGATTTTTCACCCCCTGCAGAACAATTTTACATATAATGTACGACAAAGACAAAAAGAAATTACAAGGCRTGCATTCGATAATTGCAAAAAAATTATTGAGTGCCTTCCATGTCTTGGACCTCATGCTCGGCCCAGTCAATGACGTTTTATTGTTGCCTTCGAAAGTGTCAAAGATGAAAATGTATAGAAAGCATAATTGCATCTAGATTTTAAATTTCCACAGAGAGGAGATGAAGCGCTTAAGGAATTCAAAGGCAGACATGAAGTACTACACAGTCCTGGGCACATAGTGACCTCCAATACAGCATAGATCTTCTTACTTGTAAACGTGAAAATGATTACTTTATATAGTTGTGAGTGGTGTGTGTGTGTGTGTGTGTGTGTGTGTGTGTAGAAACATGGCATACTTCATGAAGAAAATGGTTCTGTGAGTTTGGACATTTGACTATGGAAGCTGAGAGTCTAAGTTACTAAGAAAGGCAGGGGTTTCAGGAGGGRCAGTCTAATTATTTCTGAAGCAAATGGTTTGGAATGAGAGGGGTGCGGAGTGTGGCTYGAGGGCAGTTGAGGGCTATGGAAGTGTCAAAGTGCACGCTCCCTGGAGACCTCACAACCGTGTCAAGTCTGACAATATTCGTGAGCTTCCATGTTTGAGCGGAAAAAGTAAGCTTTGATGAGTTGATGATTTGTCTATTAAAAAACATACTGATYGCCTTATTTTGTTTGTTAGACATCCACTACACTCCATGGCTTGTGGAGCACAAAGCCCTGGAGAAGGCTGATGACAACCACCCTGGGAAAAGCCCTTCTGTGCCTGGGCAGCTGCTCTGGAGGGTCAGGCAGTCACGGCTACTGCAGGGTGGGATGCCGTGTCTCTGTGGCCCACTCCACTGCAGGATCCTCTCACCTTGCATGCCTGTTGATGCTGGACTAACACTCCAACCATTTTGGAGTTACGATTCTTCTGTAAACCACCATTTCTTCATAAAGTATGTTATGCTTCTGCACACACACACACACACACACACACACCACTTACAAGCATATAAATGTCCTCTGTGGTTTCTAAGTCAGGGGAAAGGAAACACAGGGTACCCAGGACAATGCCACCAGTTAGTT
>BDUI01000708.1:76538-89543 GCA_002335545.1 Apodemus speciosus | reverse complement strand
CCACTACCACCTCCTCCACCACCACCACCACCACCTCCACCACCACCTCCATCACCACCTCTATCACCACCACCACAACAACAACAACAATAAGGCCCTAACAGAAGTCCTTAAGAATACTTAAAATGTTAGAGTTCAGATGGTCAAGTAAGATTGGAATATCCTGTTGGCATGCTGTTTCTCCACAGGTCTCTACACTTTTCTTCTTCTTTAGGAAGACACTGACAGCTTTTGTTCTGAACTATCATTTTAGGGATATAGCTGCAAAGAACTGCATTAGACATAGGCTCAGTATATTCCTCTGGAGAAAAGGGCAGAATGTTTGCTGTGCATTAGAATAAATGATTCAGGATGCAGGAGCTCAGCATCTCTCTCTCTAATGTAACATTCTACATATGCAGAGCTTCCCATCTGTCTCCTCTTTGTAACTGCAAGGAAAGTGTTCTGCTACAGAGATACATAGTTACTGCCCTGGCACTAAGATGGTCCTCTTTGGGTCATCTTGTGGGGCTTGAGGAATGGAGGAAAATAATGATACTCTGACATTATTACTGACAGTCACAGGATTCTTTGATTCTGACCTAAAAAATGTCTATTCCTCCTTCTCCCTCCCCCTCCCCAGTATGTATCTCATGTATGCACATGGCATGACATATGTGTGAAGGTCAGAAGGAAAATTCTGGAAGAGTTGGTTCTCTCCTTTCACCATGTAGGTTTCTGGGATTGAACTCAGGGCATCTTGCTTGGTAGCAAGTGCCTTCCTTTAGGCACTGAGACATCTTGTTTAGTATCTTATCTTCTGCTAGAATTCATGAAATGTGACAGCTTAAACCAACTGGTTAGCTAGTTAGCAGGCTAAAATCTCACATGCCTTGTGATCTTTGATAAATATTATTCCCGAGAACTATGCGAATTATGCTTGAAGTGATAATCTGATTTCACTGCTATGTGTGTTTGGAGCTTTAGTAAGAATTTCTCTGTATTAATATTGATTATGTGGATTATCTCTGAAAGTTTTCCATTGTAAATTTAATTATTAGTAGCTTATGATTTTCTTGCTTGCCCACATACTCTTCAACATTGCACTTTAAAAATCACATTTTAATATGTATATTAGAAAGGAGAGAAAAAGTGCATAGAGGTAAGTCCAAGAGAACTGAGGAAACTACCTGGAATATTATATAGACTGTAATTTGGAAATCATTGTTTTAAGCCATTACATCTTTGCAAGATGATCAGACTACAGTCCCACCCCCTGAAGAGCCCATAATATTTTATTCATCAGAGACTTTCCACTTAGTTTAGTAGCAAAGTGGTTTAACAGAGTTCTTGATTAGTATGAGGACACCTAACTTCTAGTTCTTACTTGGTCAAGGGTGCTGTGTCAGCAAAGTGTCTCATTGTCTCTCTTTTTAAAAAAAAATGGGGATAATAAACCTTGCCACCTGCCTGCCTCACAGCGATATTAAGAATACTAATGAGAGTCTCTTGAGAGACTCTGAATTCCGCAGAAGGAATACTCTATATAAACACATAGCGCTACACACGGTTCAGAACTCAGGGAGCTCAGAAGCAGTCAGATTGGTCCCTTCAATTATAGGTGAAGAAAGTGGGTCCAGAAAGGCTTGTGGCTAGTCCAAGGTCACACATTTGGCCACTGAGTGAGTACAAGTAGCTCAGCCTCCTGGCTTCCCCATCTCAAAAATCACTACTAAGTATTAAAGAATTAGCAATTATATATTTAAAAAAATAAAAGGGATTTTGAATATTTGCACTGTAAAGATCAGATAAATATTTGTAAGTTTAACCTGATATAAATATTATACATTTGCACAAGTATTGAAACACTTGTCTCTTTACAGTTTTACGTACCAGTTAAAACTATTTAATAAAAGTTGGACAGTCTGAGCTCTATTTTCATTTATCATTGTGATAGTCTTCTCTTGCTGCTTAGGCAGAAGGCAGATTGCTCTCCGGGGGCAAGCCAATTTATTAATTACAGTTCATCAAAGATTTCTCTGCATCAAACGAGTATTTGATTTTTGGCAGTAAAATTGACCCTACCTGGGTGAACGGTATTCTTAAAGATTCTCATGGAACAGTTTGTGTGCAAGGGGCTGCTTCACCTTGTGGGTGACTGGAGCAGGCATGGAGGCTTCCACAAGTTCTCTTCAGTGGTGTGTTTACCCACTGTCCTTGCACTTCAGCTGCGCTGAATGTGTACTAGCGTACACTTGCCAACCAGCCTCAGCACCTCTCTGGGCTCCGGAGTGCCAATGGCAGCTGAGAGTTGTCAGACAGCCAAGACTCACTAGAGCTCTTTACTCATATCCAGGTACAAACATGGGGGCCAGAACGTGCATCACTTGTTGACTTGATGCTCCTAATTAGGTACTAATTAAATATTGTGGCTGGGAACTTCCTCTTTCCGTGGTACGGAAGAAGAGTTTGCAGCACATGCTGTAGGACCCAAACCAGACTGCTCTGCTTGAATCACGAGGAATTTGCAGATGTTTTAAATCAAGAGATCCTTATCTAGTATTAGCGTAGGTGGGTTATTAGGGTTCTGTCTAAGCTCCACCCCACAATTACCTGGCAACAGCCAGGTATGCCCCTCCCTACAGTTGCCTGGCAACAGCCAGGTAGGCCTGGCCTATAAAAGAGGGTGCTAGGCCCCTCCTCTCCCTCTTATCTCTTATTCCTCTTGCCTCTCTTCACCTCTCTCCTCTCTGCCCCTCTTGGGCTTTCCTCCCCTCCCCCCTCTCTCTACGTGGTCATGACCGGMCTCTACTTCTCTACTCTCTCTGTCTTTCTCTGCCTCCACTACCCCATTAACTCCCATCCTCTGCCCTGAATAAACTCTACTCTATACCATGTCTGTGTGTGTCTGGTCCCTCAGAGGGAACGGATGCCTACTGGGGCACTCCCTTCCCCCACACCATTCTCTCTAAACCTCTTTCTCTTTTTATGAACATAACAATGGTGCTGAAACCCAGGAAATAACATGGGCTACAATAGGTTTGTCAAGAGACCTTTGGAAATAAGTCTTTGTTTTGGAGTTTGTCCATTCAGGGTACCAGAATTTGGATCTGTATTTGCCACCCAGTTCAAGAATTTTTACGTTAAAAAGACCGTGGGATTTGCTAATTTGCTGAAACCCATTGAGGCTCTATTTTGAATGACAACCCATTTTTCAGGACACACAATATCCATTAAAAGAAACACTGATGTAATTCTGATATAGTTTCCTGTCTTTGGCCCTAACCAACAGACGATAACTTTCAAATCCTTTATGGGTATATCGAGGCTATGGCTTTCAGTTCGGGTCCATCCTGGAGTTTCTCAAGAGTCAAATGAGCTGTGCTAGCCACCCAGTTCCATTCTCACCAAGCACTGGGTGTTGTTTTGAGTGCATCTTTTCTCTTCCTTGTCTTCCCCCCTTCTGACTAACCCTGAACCATATCATGAAGGGCTACCCCTTCACATATGTATGTGTTAGCAAGGAAGCCTGTGTTAGCCAAGTGGGACCCTATATCATCCCCTCTTTTCCTGTGACTCTTCCACACAGCACTGGGACATTATTATCAAGACACCATTAAATCTCATCTGGTGCTGCATCTCAGAGCCTCTGTGTTTCCTCATTTCGGTGTTGATATCACATCCATGTTTATTTATTATTTATTTAATAGGGTAGTCATGATGTTTCTTTAGCCTCTGTGGTCCTCTTGTCTTAATTTGGACCAAATTACTCCTAATGATATTAACAACTCACTTTTCCCTACTTACAATGTAATAAGATGCTCTTTAAAATGATTTGCAGATATTAATTCATTTAAGCCTCAAAATAATAAAGAAAGGTATTTATTTATTTATTTATTTATTTAAATTATTGCTGTCTTTCTGCTAGAAAGGCAGGCACAACATACACAGAGGAATTCTTTTTAGGGTTAAGCTGTATATGTCTGCTGTGCATCACATCTTTTATTAGATAGGGTCCAGGGAGTTCCGTGCTGAATCTGCGTATCAGATAGTGAGTAAGACCACAGACACCCTACAGATGTTCACCTCGGGTTAATGGAAGGAAATTCCTTGCTAGTGTTTCTGCAGGAAATAGCAGCGTTAAAAATGTCAGCCGCGAATGTGAGGTTCACTGCTATGATTCAACAGGGTTACTCTAGTGGCTTGTATTTATACAGGTTTACACTGTTACCAGGTTGTTAGAGACAAGCACCTTACCAGTGTTATGGCTAATCTACATTATCAGTGTATTGGATTAAGACTCACTGGAAGATTAGAATGTTTTAATTGTTCACTAATGAAGAATTAAGTAAAGTTAGTGAATGTGTATTGATAAATGCACTAGAGTACTGAAAACTATATTTGTTCTCATTTACTAAGGCAAAAACAGAGGACCGAAACATGTTTTTAAGAGATAAAACTTTTAAGGAATTCCAGTTTTGATGATATAATTACTACAAAGCTATATATATGGAATTTATATAGATATGTCAATATATTTAAGGAGAGATTTAATCTAGATTCAACATGAAAGAAAACATATTATTTGATTTTCTGAGTTTGTCTTTTTTTTTCAATAAAGATTGTGATATTCAGTTCTACCCATCTTACCTGTTGGATTGTAAATAAATAAATAAAACATTTACTTATTCATTTTAATTTATATRTGTGGTACCTATATGTGGGTACCTACTGAGGCCAGATGATTAGCATGAGATCCTCTGAAGCTTGAGTTATAGGTGATTGTGAACTGCCTGACATGGGTGTAGGGACTTGACCTCAGGCCAACTGGAGTGTTCCAGAAACTTTAACCATTGATCAATTTCTTCAGCCCTTAAATAACATATTTTAAAAATGGAAACATAAACATTGCAATGATGAATCAATCGTCTTTCATATTGTATTTGTACAACGCAGGTGTGGTAAACTTGATAACCAAAATAAGGAACTAAGTTGAGCTAAGCCTCAAAACTAGCTCTCACCTAATATGACATTTCCACTCTAGATAGCGTTGGGATTGAACAGAAGGGTTAGTTATGAAATTGTTACATCTCCTTATTGACATCATAACCAATGTTATTTTTATTACCACCAAAATATTATGCCCTTACCCTCCACCATGTTTTATGTTTTACATGCATAACATAATTACTACCAGTGAATGATATATTGCTCTTATGCCACAATAAAGACTGTGATGTGCAGGGCACAGAGGCAAAGGAATATGCCAGTGGACATAACACATTAAGAAGAAGCCAGATGTGGCCAAAGTTGATCTGCCAAATTCAAGCTTCAAGATCCCACAATCCTGTCTCAAATTCCAATTATTCGCCACTCTTTTCTTTTTTTTTTCTTCTCTCTTCTACTTATATTACACAGGTTTCTTTTCTAGTGACTGGACATCTGAAGGTGTTAGAAGGAAAATTTGCCAATCTATTCAGAAAAAAATGTATTCAGTAGTTTTGAACATTTGACTCACCCAGACTTAAAATTTTCTGTGTTAGACAGTGGTCATTCAGTCACTTCATAGGATAGTGTGGTCTGGGTCCAGAGAGTAGGACAATTTTTCTAAAATCATACCTGTTGCTTCATTGAAAAATATTTATCCAGCAGTTACTTAATGCCCTAAGTTTTCTAATTGCTTTATAAATATTAATATAACCTTAACAATATAGGTCCAACCACAACTATCTCTGTTTTACAGATGAGAAAAATGAGGTATAATCAAGTTGAACATGAAAGCCACATCACTGCTGAATGATAGATCTTGAGATGGAGTTAGGCATCTGGTTGAGACCTTGCCCTTGGTGAAGCTATAAGGTGCCTGGAACAGAAAACCATGATTGCTGGTTTATATCTAGATTATTTCTAGCACGTGGGAAAATAAGTTCACATTGTGAAAAGGAAGAAGGTACTCTGTGTTTGATGCTGAGAAATAATTTTATATGTTTTGGAAAAATAAAGAGTATTTTTCATTGAGAGGCAATTTCTCTCTCAATGAGAGCTGCGCATGCTCTCTAAAACAATGCTTCTCTCCGGCTGTTTACTGTGGGACTGTCTTATTGATGATGGCCTTTGCACCCAATACCTGCTGATCTTCCATAATGCTAATATACATCCCACAGTTGACACTTGCTAGACTGTCATTGCAAGCATAAATGTTAGACACACAGACATTTGATTTTGGCTCATCTTTTACTTTGAATAAAGAGATCTAAAAATCAATCCTTCTAGCCTTGTTTCATTTTTCCATGAATATAGGTCAAATATTTCAGGGCAAGGACAGTATGAAAGTAATCTATGATGTCAAGGCAAATATCAGGTAAGCAATTTTTAAAGTTCTGATTTAAATATGATACAAACCCTTGTGTATGTTTTGTTATCATCTTGTAGTGAACCTTTGACATTTAGCATTGTTTCTTAAAATAGCATTAACTGTGTGTGTATGCGTCTGTATGTGTGTGTAATGTATTTCTATTACAGTTGATGGATTAATAGAAAGAGCCCAGTGTGCCTAAATTTGCTTAACATTTACTGTGTGACTTTGGGAAGCTATTGTTTAAACAATCTTTTGTTTCCTCATCTGTACAGAGGAATCATTGCCTTAAGCCACTGGACTGAGAGAATTGGATAAAATAACCTGTAGTCTATTTTATTAGTGGAAGGTAGGCTTTAATGCCAAAGTGTCATCAAGTCCCATTAGTTTGATCACTAATGATCAACCGTGTATGGGACAAGATGTGGTAGTGAGCCATTCAACAGATTAAGGTGTATGTGATTGGATTCAGTCTGGCCACCACTGTCACGGTGTGAGCCAGGATAAATAAATATCTGGGATATAGTTTCTTGTGCAACTTAAATAGAACAGGAAAATACTGAAGCCCTCCCCAGTCCAGGATTTCTCAGATCCACCACAGTCCGTGCTACGTGGCCTCCAGTGATCTGGGTACCAGTTTCAGAGTTGTTTGACACAGATTGTGCTATAGATGAGGGTCATGCACCTTTGTCAGTAGGTCCCTTTCCCCATTGAAAGATGGAAATTGGAACCCCTGCTTGAAGGCCTTCATTCAAATGTGGAATTAAAGACAACTTTTTCATTGATTTAAGTTTCTTTTCTTCATTTTTAGGAGGAATTGTGGTTATTGGACAGTGAAATAAATTCTGCTTTTTAGGTTTGCCACACTAAATCTAGTTTCCCCTTGAGAATCCAAACTTTTGTGATCATCTCTGATTTTTCTTTGAACTTTCTGAACATTGGGTTTAACATTTAGCCATCTTAGTGTTTCGTTTTTTTCCAAGTCTAGTGTACTCAGAGCAAAAATGCCAAACATCACAACTGTTACTCAACAGTGAGTTTGATCTTTTCTTCTAAATGTTTATCAGACTCCCCATGGATATGACTTATAAAACACACCTAAACGTAAAAGTTTGAGCTTTTAGACAGATGACTTTGGTCCTTCCCCTCACCCCCATCTCTTTCCTCATGGAAATACTTGTTCTCACATGAAATGAGCTGAACTTTATCACTTGTATATATCCGGCTAAAATCATCGCTATAAATAGCTCAATCTCAGCTGTTCATCATTGTCAGGAAATGAGCTCTTTGGGTAAGTAAATTTCCTGATGGCATTATCTTTTCAAGGGTCAGGACTTTACATTTATTTTAGATTGACGTCCTTTCAACTTATATGCGGTAGTGTATTTACTCCAGCCTTGACAGGCTAGTGTCTTTAACAACCCTTGTTGGGGGATTTACTTAAGTGGGAAAGAACATGAGAAGGAGGGACATGGGAAATAAAGCTACAATAGCTCTTCGAAATACCTTTACAACACAACTGGGCTGAAATCCTCACTAAATATACTCCCTAAGTTCACGCCATCCTCATCAAGAGAATATCAATTTAGTCTGATTTTGTTGGAGATAATATAGATTCTAGGTAAAAAAAAAATCAAAGTTTTGCTCAGTGTCATTATCAGAAGAATTCTCTTCTAACAGYGGCATGGTCAGAGGGAAAACCTCCATTCCTTCACTCAGCAAGCAGATATTTATCTTTTGACCTTTCCTGATCCTCCGTGGTCATGACAAGCCTGTGTTTACAATATGGAACTAAGGAGTGGCTGCATAGCTATTGGGGTACTAAGATTTACCTTCTAGGAGAAGAAACGTCCTAAATTAATGTGCCTTTGGGTCATTTGCTTTCTTCTCATAAGAAAGTGGACCGAAGCTTCTGCAGCTGCGGGGCCTCTTGGGCAGCTGACTTTATCCAAGTCTAATTAATGAGTCAAAGACAAGCCCTGTCTCTCCCAGGTGTTTTCTGCCCTCAAAATCACCTTCCTGCCTACACTCTTCCGTGTCCTTTGACATCCACAAGATAAACAAAGCCTCCTGTATTCCCGAATCCAGCTGAGCAGATCGGAGTCTCCTCACTCTCTTTTCTCTGCCTTGAGCAGGGTCAACTTGTGACAGTAAACAGACAGCATACCTCTGGCCCGTGGGGATTGTACTTGCCCTGTGGCAGACACAGAACTAGGATCTTCAGGGAGAAGCCCTGGAACTTTAAGTTTTAATAAAGACAGTTGGGTGATTTCTATTATTAGGCCCATATGGAAAAAACTATGTGTATAGCCTTTTAAGGCAAGTGAAGGGAGTTTTAAAATTTCGACATGTTAAAAACCAAGCAAGCATGCAAGCAAGCAAGTGGGCAAGCAAGCAGGCAGGCAATATAGGTAAAGTAGCATTAGGACTCAGGGAAGGATCTAGAAGTTCTGAGTTTTAGTGTCTGTTTACTAAGCACCTAAGATGAGCCTTTTAGCTTCTAAGTGTCTTAAACATGAAAGAAAGAAGTCAAAACAGACCTATCCCTTGCTCAGTCAGTCATTTTTCAATGACTGGTTAGAGTCTACCCCATGTAAGCTGTTGTTTAAGTCTCGGAGAAAACTGAAGAGAAGGGTCACTTCCTAGTGACTCTCTGTGTTTACACTTGGCTTGCTGCACAGAGTCCAGTGACTCCACCCAGTGCCACCAGTACCTGGCGGAAGAATGGAGCCAAACATTCTCTTATCACATTGTTATTAGTAATCGTAAACCACAGTGATCACAGCATCTCCTTCCTACAAAGCACTGTCTGTAAGCTTAAGAAGATAATTTTAAATGAAAATTTAAAATGGAAATTTTAAAATAAGATGTAAAATTCTGTTATCTGGGGTTAGGGTCTGTGTTGCCGATTAATTGTCTGTCGTTGGGGGTACTGGTTTACTCTTAACCTTTTAGGCATGAGTTGTTATTTCAGTTGCTGAAGACAAGGAAAAGGAAAACTTGGAAGTTGTGCCATATATAGCAAACGAGGAAGTTGGAAGACATGGGAGTGTCGTGTTGTCTTTTACAAGGACAAAGGGACTGTCTAAAAATAAAGGAGGGAAAACTATCCAACATTGAGAGGTTTGTCTTAGAACGTCCTGGACTAGAAGATCCCTCCTCACGTCTGGAGGAGAGAGAAAGCACCTGAYGTGTGACACTCCACTCCTGAGGGTGGCTGATGCGGCCTGTCCTGCAGTCTGTCAGGTTGTTGCTGTAGTAACAGTAGGGAGGAAATCATCATTTAGACAAGATTCCCTTGTCTAAGTTACTTGGCATCTCTCTTAATTTCTCACCAGCCGAAAAGATCATAGCGCACACACAACAGAGCGTGGCTGTCGAATTACATGGCTCAAAGTAGGAGAACAGTTTTGTCCAATTCTGGGACAGGGTAGGTGGTAAAATCATTTTCCTCTGGACTATAGCTATGTAGTATCACAGAATCTGTAAGGACATATATCTTAACCATGGAAAATAAGGTTTGAATTTACAGGTTATTTAGACTTCAAATGTGTCTTGTTAGAAGAACCAAAGAAATATGGTTGGAAATTTGTTGGGTGTATCTCTGGCGATGCAGGAGTATGTCAACAGATCTTCGGCAGGCTTGGATTAGAGGTGCTCAGACGCTAGCCCACAGAATGATTTGAGGTTCCCACCTGTAGAAATGAAAATGCATAAATGCTATAACTCTTCTTGTGTGTCGCCGGGCAGGCAACTCCTGTTCCATCCCTCACTCTGCCCCCTGGGATCTGATGTGGTGTCACCTTCCCAATTATCTAATCCTTCGCATTGATTCATTCTCTTCCAGTGTGTTTGTCCTCTTGGAGAAGCGACCCACCTTGCACTGGTTGGTTCTAGGATTCATATCAGATTTCGAGGACTGCAAGATTCAATTCCTCCCTTCTCTCCAGTATTTTACGATGATTTGACATTGCTGGAAAAAAAAAAAAAAAACCAAACAAACCAGGCACCTGTCGTTTTATTATACATGCTACAGTGTCACGGTAGCTCTTTAGAGGTAGTGCAGCAAAACAATTATCTTTTTGCCTTCATAGTGTCTCCATTTTTAATATGTGTTTTGGTTCCTATGATGCATCTATATAATAAGTCTTCAATAGAAATAATTGAAGAACAAAGTCAAGTAGTTGAATTAGCATCTTGTTCTAATATCTGTCACCTTAAGACATTTTGTATTTATAATTTTTGGTAACTTATAACTCAATTTATTTGCACTTTGACCCTTTCATCTATCATAGCAAAAGCCCAAATTATATTTGCCATATTTTGCATGAATTCTAATTCATACCTCTGTTCTACTGTATATGTGTCAGTGTTATAACTTTTCTCCCGAGAATATTTTTTGTTGATGGTGATGGAAAATAACATTTATGAAATGCCTACTACTTTAAGGCTCCTTTTGTATGATGCTTTTCTTTGGTCTTCACAGCGGCCTGAAGTTCTTGTCTTTATCTCACCGCTGAGAATATAGTGGCCTAAAAAGGTCAAAGTACCCCACCATTGGGAAGTGTCCGAGCCAGCAGTGAGCCCAGCTCTGGGGAGTGTTGGTGTGTCTTTTCCAGGATGTAGAGTAGATCTCTGATGACAAGATCTGTGTGGTATTTGAATGGAACATGTGCAGGGAGCTGCTTAAGCTTAGCGGTGCCTTCTTAACGAATGCAACTCCCCAGATGTGTTCTCTAGTATTTTCGGGTTGCAGCCTGGAGAAGGTATTTCTGAGTAAGTAGCCTCTATAAAAACCAAACAGATATAACAACGTGACTACTCTCCCATACATAATACCCAATACCCCACAACCCAGTGCAGGACATTGGTATTCATAGGGTGCAGAGAGAATGCCGGGTCTCTTATTTACACAGGGGATTTGAATGGATATTGATATTGATTGGCCAAAGTTAACTCACAAGCAAGAGAACTGTGGATGCCCTTTTCACACTCTTGACCCCTTTATTTTTAATTGGTGGGGTGTTTATTATTATGATATATTAATTATACACAACAGTGGATTTATTATGAGACTGTCATACATATTCCAATCCTCTTTAACCCTTCCCTGACTGTCTTTTGTTTGCCTCCCTGTCCTGGCCATCCTAGCTAGGTGACCAGGCAAGGAAGCTTGAATCTCTTTAGAGCAGATAAAGAAGGGATGGGCTGGGGTGCATCTGCATCCAGATGCAATGTGCATGCAGCTTCTTTCGTGGGATGCATGTCTAATCTTGCTGCTCTCTTTCTCTCTTTTCTAATTCTTACTTTTGTCATCCGATGAAAGCAGCATCAAAGGCATTCTGCAGAGCTCTTGTACGATCTGACCGAAGCTGCTCGGGAACTCAGGGTCCACGGTGCAGTCTCGATTAGGGTGTTCCGTCAACATTCCCCTCATTCTTTCAGTTCACATCAGTTCCACAGAGGCTGGAACAATAAAAGATGATTTTTAAAAAAGATTTATTTATTAAGTGCACTGTAGCTGTCTTCAGACACTCCAGAAGAGGGAGTCAGATTTCATTACGGATGGTTGTGAGCCACCATGTGGTTGCTGGGATTTGAACTCAGGACCTTCGCAAGAGCAGCCGGTGCTCTTAACTGCTGAGCCTTCTCTCCAGCTCCATAAAAGATGATTTTATGAGCGCCTTCTAACTGGTGCTGTCTCACCGTATCTGTGGGTTCACTCTTCATCCACCGGATATTTACTGCTTGTCTTTGTTTTGGGGAATGCAAGCTCACATTCGCAGAGACTGCAATGTTGCCCAGTGTCAGAGAAATCCTATTCAGCCATTGTTATTATTAATTTCTTAAGTGCCTAACCAAAACCTTATCTTACTTCCGCTTTTTACCAGGGTTAAACAAAGCATATCCAGGATTTGATGGGTACTCTTTGAAACTGGACACTCCTGCTGAGGACCAAGAACCCAGTGACCAGGATAAGGGTTTCTAGGTGACATTAGAGTCTTATTCCTGTTTACTCTGAGGTTTTTTTTTTTTTTTAGAATACTTTCAACTACAATAACAAATCATATTATTTATAATGTCATTTCCTTTTAAACGACGAATCTGTCAATTGACAAGAGATAAGGTGGATGTTTGCTGGTGACTTCAGCCTCCACGGCAGGCAGGCGTAGGACCCACAGAGTCAACCTGCTTAGTAAGAGATTCCTTAAGGGCTTAAAGTCTAAAGGCAGGTAAGACAGAAGAGCCCTGGAAAGAGGAGAAAGGGCACAGGAAACTGCGATGACAAAGCCAGGGAACAGAGGCAGCCTCAGTGGCTTAAATGCAAGGGCACCTAGGAAGACAAGCTTGGACTTGGTGTCTCGGAGGGGCACATTCTGTCGCGGGGAAACGTCACTGAAGCATAGAGGCTCACGCTAAGAAGGGACAACGAGAGACTTTCAAAGGGATTTTTAAGAGTTCGGAAAGGATAAAATGGCTTGGGGAAGGAGAGAGAAAAGAGAGAGGGGAGAGGGGGAATCCAGAGAGACGAGAGAAGGGAAGAGGAAGAACTGAGCGAGAGAAGAAGAGAGGACAGGGAGCAGGAGAGGAGGGAGGGAGAAGAGAGAGACAGAGACAGAGTCACAGACACAACCCTTAGAGAGAGAGAGAGAGAGAGAGAGAGAGAGAGA
>BDUI01000708.1:43258-58176 GCA_002335545.1 Apodemus speciosus | reverse complement strand
AAATGTCTGGTTCTAAAGTCAAAGTTATTGGAGGAGAGGGCTTGCTTCCCACGAGGTAGACATTGCTTAGAACTGTGGTTTATCTGTTAGAGATGCCTTTTTATGATGTCAGTAACAAAACCCCATAGATTATAAGGCTGAAAATGAATTCAATACTAAGTATCTCTTCAGTTCTAATAGTTACTGATGTTCCCCCCTATTTCTTCAACTCGGGGAGAGAAATTATAAACATGAAAAGAAAACAGAAAAACCCAGGTGTTTTGTTGTTAATGTGATCCATAGGTTATTGCAATGATACTTACATTACTAATATCACTTAGGGGGTATCTATGAAATATTTTCTGATTGATTTTACTGTAAAACTTATCATTGAAATGATATCTGTTGCCTTACTTAGTTGTGGACTGAAATACAGTCATAATTCTAAGTCTCCAGCAAGGTTAGCCCTTATATGGCAGGACAGACAAATTGAATCTTAAGAGATTTAATCTTCATGGCTTCTTTCTTCTTGCAGCCATTCTTTCTCAAAAGCTAATATAAAGCTTTTGGAGCTTGAATTGTTTTATGTTGTGTGTTTGTCTTTGTTTTTTTTATAAATTTAATAGTCTGTAAGTTCATCCTCACACACTAAAGCACTACCCAGTACAGATGAGATCGGATGTGAGCCGTTCTGCTTTGTATTGCTGCTGATGGTTATCAGAGAAGCTACAAGAGGAATTCCTCTAAATGGTCATATAAATCTCCCAAATGTGAAGCCGGGCCTCTGATTTGTATGCCAAGCAATGGGAGCCTTGTTTGAATGAAAGGGCTGTGGCGATGTTAGGCTGATATTAGACCATTGACACTTAACCTGGTGACTCTTCAGCCTTCCYRAATTCCCTGCTGGAAATAAACTCAGTGTTTTCAATATAACTTTCCTGCGGATCAAATGCACATCACCAGATCCCCCATTATCCTCAAAATGAATCTGCAGGTAGGAAATGTAAAGACAGTTTCTAAGGCGTAAGAACAAGTGACTAGAAAATTATTTTAAAAGAAGAATAGTACTATAAACAATGCTTGAATCTGACCTAACTCTTCACGTGGGCACTCTGCAAGCTGGCATCTACCACAGTGAGTGTCAACTCCTTGGATGACAAGGGGAGCCAGTTCCAATTGGCATATTTTGTAAATTTCACAAAAGGATTTTTGGCTTTTTGCTGTCCAGGTTAGAGGTTTTCTTGCAAGTACCATACAGTGGATTTCCAGAAATTTTCTTTTGTTCCTCAGCCTTCAGAGACCTCCCACGAGTCTCAGAGCTCAGCGTGCACGCAGATCTTCGAGGAATCTTGTTAAACACTGGTTCTTGTTTGGGTCAATAAAGTCTGAGGGTCTGGATGACTGGATCCTAGCCATCCAGACCCCACTTATCTGCGGACTGTGCTGAAGTCCTTGACTAGAAGCTCTGAGTGTGATCTCTGAACGCAGCATCCTGAGAAATGATCTCGGGATGTGTTGGAAATGTTGTTTCTCTCATATTGAAGGGGTCAGCAGTCTCTATCTCTCCCCCTCCTCCTGATCCATTTTGGAGGTCATAACCAAGACTTTGCTTATGCCTGGCGAGTGTTCCAACAGTGAGCCACACCCAGCCTGTATATGGTCTAAGAAACCCTTCTGTGTGATTTAGACACACCCCAAGATCTAAACCAACGCAGGCCTGTGCCACASAAGAATCCAGGACTTCTAAAAATGCCAGGACTTGGGYCTCACCACAAATTYGGAATGTCTGACAATGCTGTCCTTATTGTTTCTACCTCCCCAACGGGGAAAAGATAACCTTAAAAACAATACTTTCTCATTTGTGTAGTTAGTGAGCGGTGGGACTTGGACGGAAATCAAGGTTCTGCTTCTTCAAGCACAAGCCCTTGTTCCTCCCCGCTGTAGCCTCTCTGCTGAGTGMRTTCGGAGGGAGGGATCTGAAAGCGGAGACTCATATTGTGCGTACTGCCCTGCCTCCAGTCGGGGCAGAAATGCTCATCAATCTACCTCCTTTCAAGAGAACTCTTTCTTCGAGGTCCTCCACACTACTTGGCTTCTCTCCCAATCAGTCACTGAGCATACACTTAATTTCTTCTTAAAAGCCACCTGGTTTTGTTTTTGTTCGTGCGTATGCCTTTTTGTTAAGTGGGTGAGGGATGTGTAATCTATCTCATGCATAATTTGTTTAAGACGAGTCATTAAAAATGCACTAAAGTTTAATATGCTGTATATGCTCCTGCAAGAGTTCCTTCCCCCCAACCCATGTAAACGATTTTTCAAAGTTTTAAAAATAGTCCTTAGTGCATACCATTGTTTGCAGTACCTCATTTTAAAGCTCTAAAATTAACATTTCTTTCCTATCACTTTTGTCTTCTGCTTGCCTGTTATTGATTTCTCTTTCTTCCTTTCTTTCTTTTTTCTTTYTTTTTTTTTTTTTTTAACTCTCTGCGTGTCTAATGGAAACGGAGCTAATGGGCCTTTGCTTTGTTTATTCCCTTGCTTATGCGGCASTGTGGTTTTGATGTGGTCAGCACAGCTCTGGAGTGGGGTTTGGAGCCGCGCGCAGCAGCAGTGGAGGGAGTCCACAGCCACATTCCCTTTGATTTCTGTAGGTTGTGAATAAGTTTCTCCCGCGGAGGCCTCCTTTCCCTGTCACCGCCCGTTTTGTTTGTCTCTCTCAGTTGTGTTTTGGTGAGGCGGTCTCATTTTCCTTCAAGGGTATCCCTGAGAGCGGTAATCACAAAAGATATATACCCTCCTTGACTGACTAGGAAGATCAAGCTAACTGCCACCTGTGAGCAGCTTCTCCCTGATTCATGAAGCAATCTCAGCCTCTCACTAATCCGACACTGGCAGACAGACTCGGAAGAAGAGCCGAGCATCCTTGAGGTGTAGGAGACATGGACCGAGACGCTGATTGCTGTATTTTATGTTCCGACTCACAAATAACTTGGGGAGAGCATACCTTTCATTTATCTCTTAATAGATGAAAGATGTATTTATTGAGGATTCTAGGGGTGAGAAAGGAAGAGCTTTAAAAAAAAAACGTGAGCAGTTGTAAGCTCCATCAGACAGTTGTCTATATCGTTTGCCAAATTCCAGCGATCTTGTGGTCAAAAATAGCAAGGATCAAATTAGAGAAAAGCACGTCAGTGGGGTGAAAGGCTAAAGGCTGTGGCCCCTCCCTACCCAGGAATCGCAAATGAACACATTGTCGTTTGTGACTGACTTAAAGCATTCCGGCTGGGTGAGATCCTGAGACCACCGTTATACGCTCATGTATTCTATGCTTTCTGTCTTGTCGCCCACCCATGTATTTTTTTTTTTTTTTTTACCAGACACACCAGTTAAGTAGAAGGTCTGGTCTCTGGTGCAAATATTAATGAACAGTGAAATGCCCCAAAGGCAGGAAGCATGGGAGAAGGAAGAGGACTTGATCAACCACAAACGGATAATTATTCTCTAAATAATTAAAAGCTGATGTTATGCAATCAAGGACACAGCTCAAAATAAATACTGACAGGACAGAAAACAGTTGATTTTCTTCCCACTTGTGGAATTCTCCTGAGCTCTCTGGAAAATTCATGTGTGGAAATTCTCTTCTATATTCTCCAGAAATGACCAGAATGACTTCCACCTATTTTTAAATTATTTTTTAAAACATATGAATCTTTTTAATGTTTATTGGTTATTTTATTTATTTACATTTCAAATGTTGTCCTCCTTCCCTGTTTCCCCTCCACAAAACCCCTGTCTCATTCTCCTTCCCCTTGCTTCTTTGAGGGTGTTCCCCTACCTAAGCACTGCTACCTCACCACCCTAGAATTCCTCGATGCTGGGGTATTGCGCCTTCACAGGACCAAGGGCCTCTCCTCCCATTGATGCCCTACAAGGCCATCCTCTGCTACATAAGCAGTTGGATCTGTGGGTCCCTCCTTGCGTACTCTTTGGTTGGTGGTTTAGTCCCTGGGAGCTCTGGTGTGTCTGGTTGGTTGATATTGTTCTTTCTATGTGGTTGTAAACCCCTCAGCTCCTTCAGTCCTTCGATTGCAGGGCTGAGCATTGAGCCTAGGGACTTGGGTATTGATGATTCGTGGGGCAGGGTGAAAGGAAGATGAGTATTTTCAAAACCCATCGGACAGACGTCTTAGAGTCAGGAGAGCATTCTACTGCTGAATGATGTCCTCCCTCTTTGGAAACAAGCTGATTTAAAGCAACCATGCACGCTTATCTATTCCGTTACTTCTTTAATTTCTCTTTTCTCTTGGGTGATGCTAGGAACAGACCCCAGGGCTTCACACATACCAAGCAAACACTCTACTGCTAAAGTACATCTCCAACAGAATGATGCCCATTACTAAGTAATGTCCAACAGAGAGGCGGTGGGTTCTCCCTGCTGGTGGGAATATGAACCTATGGAGAGGGCTGGGGTGGGGAGCAGGAGCGAGAAGTTGCCTCCAGCCTTATCTTTGATTTGTTATATAGCTTTAAACAAGTCACCTTATCACTGGCTCTCCATTTTCTTATCTGTTTAGCCAGGATTATGTTGGCTGCTCACCCAGCAAATATATTTTAAAGATTAATGGAAGAGTGCTTGCATCGTAACTTTGAACTCTTTATGTCAAAATGATACACCGTCCTTGTTACGCTGTTAAAATTCATAAAAAAAATATTGAACTTAACTTTTATCTAAATGCTCAAAGGCTGTGTCTAAAAGACCTGAGCATTTGGTTTCAAGAATTGCTACAGGTAAATAACAGCGGAGGTTAAGCCCAGCTCAGGGCTAGTATTTGCTCTAGTATATCTGTGCACAAGCACACCTAGAAGATGTTTTTCCTTGTTCAGTGGTTTGGGTGCTAACACAGTGCTTATTTCACTTTAGTCTTTTACACGTAGGAACCTACCATTCCTGATCCCAGCTGCGCAGAGCTGAGAGGCCTTGCCTTTCGCCCGCCAGAGGTCTCAAGCCACCTTGGCAGCTTGTGTGGTTATGCTCAGTCATCTGTGATGGGCGGGGACCGTCACTTTTCTTTTTTTCCCCTGAAGGTGTTTGAGGAATTAATACAAAACAGGAAATGAAAGGCTATGAGAAAAAAAAAAAGATTAACTAGTCGTGATCATGGATGACTAATGTTTGTTAAGGGCTAAAAATAATTTGACCTTGGGGGTGGTTTTCCAGAATTCTTGAAGAATAAAAATATATAGCTTCATGTTAATAAAACTATATTGGAGACATTCGAACATTGACTGAAAATTCAATGAACTGAACATTCCTGAAAATGGTGAAAGGCATACTTTCAAAAAGGGTGCTTACTATCTAAGAATATACATATGGCTTTCTAAATAGAAGGGAATATGTCAGATTTAGAGAACATTCCAAGATTAACACTAATCTCTTCAGTGATTAATATCTCAACCAAAAACTATGGCAAAAAGAGCTTTCAGGTTGATAGCTACCTAATTGTAAATCTTACCTCATTAATGCTTGCTTTTTTCATATTTAAAGTATTCCAGATTTATTCCAAATGTTGTGTAAACCTCACTAATTATATGTACATACAGAATAAAAAATGTATTAAAACTTAGCATGGGGGTGTAGCTACTTCACAAAGGGAACGAGACAAGTATTTAAAAGCCCCTATAATCCAAGAGAGCCTTTTAGGTCCGGAAATGGGGACTGTAACATCTGTGTAAAACTAAGGGAATTTTAACTAATTGTTCAGGTTGGACAATAGCCAAAACCCTGGAGTTAGCCCACCTGGGTAATATCTATTTAATGTTTCTAGAGAAATATATTCACATAAGGAAGCAAACAATAAAACTTTTAAAAGACTAATGAGGGCGAAGGAGAAATTTTAGGAAATACATTTATGGAATGATATTATAGAATCTCGCCATAAGTGTCAGAAGGCAAACAAAGTTATATCTAGGAAAAAAATAAAGGAGGAAAGAGGCATCAGGAGATTTGTGTTGTTTCACAGGAGTCTCTACGGTCCTGCTTACACAGACACAGGGTTTAATCTTCCAGTGGCTTCACGATGTGACACACAGTTGCCATCCATGGAGAGAGGTTCAGATTCACCACATGTTTCAATCTGATAAAGATTTCACTTCTCAGAGAGCTTTTTGAATTACATGGGGTGGGGGGGATGGAAAAGAGTCTGGAGTCTATAGGTCCAAAGTGGAGAGCATGAGGGGATTGGGAGATATGCTTAGAGACTCCTAGACGGTCCAGTCACACTGCTCGGTTAAAAACAAGAGAAGAAGACAGATTCAAAAAGAAGAAAGGGAAGCCTGCCAAAATATTTAAGCCAAATGTCCTGAGTGATTGAATTAAGAAACAATTCTACTATTGCATGGCGATGCACGGAAGGATCCCGTGGTCATCTGCAGAATTCTTGCAGAGGTCCAGGGTTGCTATTGGCATGGTGAAAGGTACCATTGTGACTTTAAAATTATGGCATTGGACTAAAAAAGATGACTTACTCAAAATTGTGTGTTGTTCACACACCGGAGTTTGGGTACACAGTACCCACAAAGGAAAACAATCACATAATCGTGGCATTGGCAAGATGGAGCGAAGAGGATTCCTGGGGTTCCCTGGAGAGCCATTGTAACCTAACCATGGAGCGACAAGTTCGGTGAAAGGTCTTACCTCCAAAGCAAAACAAAATCCAATATRAGTCCCCCCAACAAACAAACAAACAAAACGTGGAGAGTGATTTGAGGAAGACACATGACACCTCTGGCCTCCACACACATGGAATTATCTTCCCTGACACAATCACATAGACACACACATACCACAACTCTATTAAGTAAGTACATGAATAAAAATTATGGCCTTATCAAAAATATCATGTCTGGTGTGCTTCATTTTCATGAATGTATTCAATAAGGTCGGTCTGAACATCTTACCTTCATACTGAAAGTTTAGGGACAGAGTCAGAATTTGGGTATACAGCTGCAAACTACAAGAAATGAGTAACGCTAGAAAAAGTAAATGAAAAATGCCAGTTGTCAGCACTGCAATTATTGATTATAATACTATGATAACCAGAGTATTATTAAAAGTAAAGGATAGTCCAGGCAGAGTCATGAACGTGCCCATGGGTACAGGATGCCCACGGAGCAGAATTTTGACCAATTACTAAGTGGAATTTCACAACCAGCATAAAACTTTAGATACTGTCTTAGTCAGGGTTTCTATTCCTGCACAAACACCATGACCAAGAAGCAAGTTGGGGAGGAAAGGGTTTATTCAGCTTACACTTCCACACTGCTGTTCATCACCAAAGGAAGTCAGGACTAGAACTCAAGCAGGTCAGGAAGCAGGAGCTGATACAGAGGCCATGGAGGGATGTTTCTTACTGGCTTGTTTCCCCTGGTCTGCTCAGCCTGCTCTCTTAAAGAACCCAAGACTACCAGCCCAGGGATGGCACCACCCACAAGGAGCCCTCCCTGCTTGATCACTAATTAAGAAACTGCCCCACAGCTGGATCTCATGGAGGCATTTCCTCAACTGAAGCTCCTTTCTCTGTGATAACTCCAGCCTGTGTCAAGTTGACACACAAAACCAGCCAGTACAGATACCTAAAGATAAGTTAAATGTAATATCTCATGGATTTAAAGAGGTAAGATTCAGGAGATTTTAGATACTAGGTATAATTAGTTTAATCTCAACTTAAACATTGAAATAAATATTAAGGGAAATTTACTAATCAATCTTTTTAGAATAGCAGGATGAGCTATAAGTATTTTTAAAAGAATAAATAATGATAAGAAAATCTAATTACTTTCTTGATAGAATTCTGGAAGATTAAGTCAATGAAATTGCTATATTATACTTTGATTTTGGTTTTACAGATCATGAAATTATATTTGCAAATTTTATGCAAATTTACTAAGAGATTAATGTTGTCATGTTCTATAGACCTAGGACAAAGAAAATGCTGTTAACATCATTGGTTAAAAAATGTACAAAGAGATTCCAAGGTCACAGGTTCTGTGCCTAGAGTAGTTAGATGGTTTCATATTCTTTTTCCTTATTCTCCTTCTCTTCCTCCATTTTTCTTTTCTTTTTTAAAAGAAGTCTAGAAGCAAGATCCAGGTGACAGGATCTCCTCAGAGACAAGGGAAGAGAGGCATCCCAAAAGGTGAGACCATGGAAGTGACAGTTCTCCCTCCTGGTGGAGAGTCCAGGGCCCAAATGGGGAGGCAGCACTAAGCCTTTCATCATATCCTCTGCTAAGCACAGTTTTATGCTTGTTTTGTAGCAATTTTTCTCACACGTTGCTGGATATACATGCCCGAAAAGGCTTATGACTGATATAAGAACAGGTGATGTCTGCACATCTACTAACACAGAGGTACGTAGGTTGTCATTATAATATTTTTCCTTATTATTCTATGTCTATGCGAGAGTGGATACATGCATGCCAAGGGGCTCCTATAGAAATCAGAAGACAGCTTTTTAGGGTATATCAATGAACAAAACAAGACACATTTTCCCTTGTGGAAATTACATTATTGTAGCTAGAGTGAAGTAATTAAACATAATCGATAGGATGATAGAAGGCAGTGGCTATGTACTATACAACAAAGAAAGTATCAGCGTAGCATTTGAGGGAAGGGTGCTTTTTTAAGAAAGCTCATCAGGGAAGGTCTAGATGACATTTTAACAAACATTAGGATGTCACAAGTGACAGCCATGTCTGGGAAAAGCGTCCCAGACAGAGAAAAGAGACAACACAATTGTCCTCAGGTGGATGTGTGGATCTGGTGAGCTTAATCAAAGATGGAGGTCAGAGAGATGACAGGTGACCCAAACACGTTAAATCTCTCTGGCCATTGTAAAAACTTTAGCTATTCCTCTATCAGGAAGAAGCACAAGATAATTTCTAACAGACATATAAAATCATCTGACTTGTTTGAAAGGATCATTTTGTAGCTGTTAAAAGTCAACTCTATTTCATCAAGAAGAGACATGGTACAAACTTGTAGAAGACTCTCAAGAGTAAAACAGGGTCAATTTCATAGAATATAATTAGAATATAATTTAAGAAACCACAACCTTGAATTTCATAGCTTCTATTCCATGAATGCAAATATTTTCATTTCAATATATCTCTAAAGTGAAATTATTTCCAGGAGTCATTTATGAAAACAATATTTGGTCCTCAAAAGTTCAAGACCATAAATCAAATATATAATTTAATTAGTGTGATGATTTATGTGTCTAATTCTTTACAGTGTTCTCTATGCATCTGTAGGGAAGAGCTTATTTAAACTACACAAAGTCTGTGGGTTGGAGAATTGGTAATTACTGTCTTACCTAATGTGAAGGACCTGATACAACTACAGAGTCCCTGAACAGGGGTGAACTCTGACTTTCTTAGTCCAAGCCTAAAGCTCTCTCTATCACTTTGCCTCAGACATGACCTACATTAAAACTGCTGTTAATGACCCATAAATGAAGGGAAATTTCAGAAGATATTAAATTGGAGGGGAAGGGGTAGTGCGTGGGCAATTAATGAGAGAGAAATAATAAAAATCAATCGTGATAACTTTGGTGCTTCATCTCCTGACCCCCTATTTGCACCCGAAAGTCACTTATTCAAATACTGTTGAAAACTGGAGCTCATTCAAGGTCAAAACTTATGGGGAGGTGGCTACTAGCCAAAGCTAACTTTCTGTCAAAATTATCTTTAAAAGGAGGTAGGCAGAAGGTTCCCTTGAGGTCAGAAATAAAGGTATTTCAAAAACCTTGGGTCAAGCACAACTCTTAAAAAATTAAATGATGTGAAATTTGTCAAAAATTAGTAAGGTCTGTGAAACTCCATTTAAGAAGTTAAACTGCCATAGATCATGGTGCTTGCTGGCTTTTAAACTTTAAAACTCTTTTCACCAAATCAGGGTGAAAATCAGTCAAATTGTTAAGTTTCTGTTTTACTGAGAATGGCTGTCATTTCTTTATTTCATTTCCACCCTAAAGCCTCTTTCTGTACAGCTTTTGTTGAATGTGGGCTATTTTAAGATACAAACTCACTTATCAGGTTAACCTCGAGTTAGGAGTTGGACTCCGCTCTGCACCTCGGAGATTCTAAGGACATCACAGAGTGGATAATCAGTCTGGGTAGCCATACTTCCTGGGTTGACCAGTAAGCCCGCTCCATTGAATCAGCTCTGTCTCTGGAGAACTCCCCATTCTTCACATTTCTTTTGTGCGTGAGAGAAGAGACAAGTGAATATCAGAGTTGGGAAAGCAGAGACATTAGCTAGCACAGCAGAAGTTCTCCATGAACAAAGCAGGATAATGAAGTGCTATTTACTGAGTGCCTGGAGCACGTAGGCTTCAGGCTTGGTGCTTTTACAATCATTATTTTATTTCTCCTCAATGCAATGTTTAGTTTGTATTTACTAATATTGAAATTGAGTTTTAGCAATTTTAAATAATAGTGGAATAAAAAGTAAGTTCCAACCAAAGATTGTTTGACTCCAAATCTCACAACCCCATATTCCCTATTAAAATTAATCTAACCCTAGTTCTCACACATACTCCTAAGTTCTATTGGTGTAACATCTTTTACACTGTAGTCAAGATAAGAATGGTCACATGTACAGACAGTGAGGCTATTCATTTTAAATTCAGTTACTCTTTGGGAAAATATTGATTGGGCTGAGAATAGTTAATCCCGATAAATTATGACAAAAGCTGGAGTTAGTTAGCTGAGTTAGATACACATCTCAAAGTCAAATATCCAAGTGAGTTACTCTATGTAAGTATTCTTTATGGAAAACGGAAGATGCCACTGGTTGTGAAGAACGATGACATAACTAAAAGTCAGAATCCAAATTTGGAGAATTCTTCCTATCAGTTTCTCATTTGGTTAAATATAATTACCAACATGTAATACTACTAAAACAGGAAAAAGCTAGAATAAAAGTAAAAAGATTTCACATCAAAGTGAAATATTGATGATTATTTCTGAACGCTATGCTGACAGACTCTAGCTAAAATCTGATTAGAAGATTAATGTCAGATATATTAGCCAGAGATGATCCCTCCATATCAATTTAAATCACATCACTCAGCCTTCCAAAGTCTGGGTGTGCTTTCAGCTATAATGACCTGAATTCAGAGCAATACCTGACACTCCACTCCATCTCCTCTTCACTGTCCCCAGGAAGACATCCTGAGCCCTATTCATCTTTCTATCCCTAAGGTCCAAAATGATGCTCCCTCAAGATCATTATGCTCTCTTCAAATTAAAAAGATAAAGACAGTTTTCCTTTGATAAAAAATATATATCCTGGCATGTAGCCTTTGGATTGTTTTGGAAACACATTACAGGATTTTGCTGTTAGTTGATAAGCTTAATAAGATCTTGCTATGTAGATGTTAAAGTGGACTTAAGTAATTATTATGGCAAAATTCATTTTCCTCTGTTTAATATTTAATATTAGTTGCTTAAATGAGTAAAATTATACTTTGGTCCCAAGTTGTCATATGAGGAACTTCTTCTTAGGTTCATGTATTAAAATGTGGAAGTGTAATGAGGGTGTAAAACAAAGAAATTGGACCAAATTATGACACATTCTCTTCTTCCTTTTCCTTCCTCACGTCTTCTGCTTTGCTTCTTTGCCATTACCCTCCCTTTTGTTTTATTTATTAACCACATAGATGAAAAGGCAATAATCTCTAGTTATTTAGCAGACTAAATGGGTTCCTTAGCATCGTCATGCTAAAAATCGTACCAGTGCAGCTAGCTGCTCATCTGCTCACACACAGAGACAGTGTTCGAGACAACCGTGTGCTATTGCTTGAGAAATACACGACTCTCATCATTCTAAAGGAAAGACAGTTAAAAGAAATACAAGTTAGTGCTAGTTGTTGGTGGTTTTTCCTATCCTTAGTTTACATAAGAAAGGATTGACTTTTTGTTGTTCAATTAAATGATGTGTTCTGACAATCAGGTGGGTTTCTTTTTTTTTTTAAAATATTTGATGGTTGGATACATGATATCTCATTTGTTTCTTTGGCTTGAACTGTATAGTGACAAATCATTTCAAAGCATGCCATGAAACATTTGATTTGGTGTTTGGATGTCCTGGAACTTTTAAGATATATGTTATGAATATGTTTCTCAACATCACATAGCTATTAACTTTGTTTCCAAACTTCAAAGATTTAAAATTTGCTTCCTCAGGGAAGATATTATCCAGGCTTCGGAGAGGATATGGAAAGCGACCACACCTGAGTGTGGGCAGTTAATATTGGTGTCGATGGATCACGTCTATTTCCATGCCTGAAGATCATTGACAAAGTGGTAAGAATTTGGCTTCTAAAGAAGGCAACTTCATCGGATTTTATACCCAGGATGATTTAGAGCTATCTTGCATGTTCCAAATGGGAGATGAACAAGGGAAAAGATTCTCAGCAGATGGGAAGCTGCCACAAAAGAGATTTAGGAGTCACAGTTTTGTCGCGTTTCCTTCTCTTCTGTGCTTTGCTTATAGATCTTCTGATACATCTAAGCAATCGGTAATGCAAAGCAAACCCAGCTTCCCTGCTAAACTAAGACTTAACACACCAGAAACGCTTTCAGCCTCAGCAAAGCTTTCTAATTTTTTTCCACAGTTATTAAGGCCATGTATCCAAGGAATTATATTTATTTTTTGTTCACTTGGACTAATTAATCAAAATTTGGCTAACAAGACCCCATTAAAATACAAGAAGACACGTGTGCTCATTTTCTCAATGCAAATGAAATATCCCGGTCTGAAAGACAACATTCTCCCAAGAAGTTATTTCCACATTTAGAAGGTTCTACTAAAAACAAGCCATGCCTTTAATTAGGACCCAGAAATTTGATGACACGTGAATGTTCTCTTAGAAGCATGGCTTTCATTCATTAGGTGTGTCCCTGAGCTTCCTGTTTAATTTTAGGTTAATGAAATAAATACCTTAATACAGCTCTATATTCTTTTCATATCCTAATGCTCTATGAATGAACAGGGCAGCATTCCAAATTCCAGACTCGGCCTCTGCCTCTCAAACAGGGTCAGACTGTTGAATATGCTTAGCAGACCATCATCCCATTCTAAGAACAAAGACATTGTATCGAGTCTTTTGTTGCAACTGAYGGATTCTAGCAAGATAAATGCTAGAATGTTTTCTTTGGTGATAGCCTCTCCCTTATACAATTGAAGAGGCTAAACATGGATGCAATGTTCTCTCTTCAAGGGAACCCGCGGGAAAAGGTGGTCTCACTAAGCCACAAGGGCAAAATGAGATGACACCTTTGCCGTTTGCCACTGCCCGGAAAACTCCACTCTGACATTTCATTTTACCTCGGCAAACAACTGCCATGAAAAATAGCCAGGTACATTACAGGATATGCCCTTCCGCATGATATTTTGTATCAGATATATCAGTCACATTGCAAAGGACTTAGATCAACTTAAAAAAATAAAACCCAATAGAATGATTACAGCCGCTGCCTAGAATGACAAGTATTATCAACAAAAATTAATCAGGCGCATCTTTTAGTGAACTCAATTAATAATGTGCAACAACAGGGTCTCTTTTCTTAAGATGAAAATTAATTAGTGGAGGGAAGGTCACTCGGAGATGCTGACATCACTCATCMGAATGCTCTGGCAGCTCTAATTATTTGTCTTCCAGGCTTGGGTGATCAGAAATTATTGCAATACCTGAGCAACATTTTGAAAAAGCTTTGTGCATGGCTCTTTTAATTAGACCTGGTATTTGATTAATGCAGTGGAAGCCTTTAGATCAGCCTCTTATCATTGAGTGACTTAGAAGTTTTAGGGAATTATACTGTGTAAGACAGGGTCACTGAAGGGGTTTTGAATCTATACGTTTTTATTATTAAAAGAGTTATAATGTTAAATTTGATTTATCCTTTTCTCTTTCAAGCCCCTTCCTTCATTGCCAAGCATGATAATATATGGGATAGAATTTCATTAATTTTTATTTTAAACATTTTTCTTTTTTCTTTCTTTTTTTCTCTTTTGCCTCTCAATTACAGTAACTTGCTTAGAGTTTTAGAATTGAGAATTCAATTTGAAAACCACTTAGCATCTAAAAAGTGAACTTAAACACTATGTCAAYGCTCAACATTAACCATGAATACATTAGGCTCTTCTCTGTWCAGACATGGTGGTCTCACACTGTAAATAGAGAAATAGACCAGGACAAATATTGCAAAATTAGCAACATTATCTTAAACAGGTATTTCATGTGTTGAATAAGTAAATTTCCAAATTCCAGTGGTAAAATTTTAGCCATGTGATAAACTCATCTATATTTAATATATTAATATAATTTGTGTTTTTAATGCAATTTTACATGGAATTCACTGCAACCTACTTTTGGCTGATGTTCACATAATGTAGCATTAGCTTCAGAGATCAGAAGATTAAGTAGGAAGTGGTGACTTTCACAATGCATTTTAAAATTTCTCTCAGTGTGTCATATGCATGGGTGGTATATGTACAGTTGTGCATACTGCATGTGTACTGTGTCATTCTTTAATTCCTTGAGACAGGACTTCGCATAGAACTCGGAGCTGTCCTGAAGGCTGGTAAACTCCAGTGTGTCCTCTTGTCCCTGCCTCTACACTGCTAGGGTGATAGGTGTTGCACATGGCCTTACCTGGCGTTTTCCATGTATGCTTGGGATTTGAACTCAYGTCAGGCTTTCACAGTAACCACTCTTACCCACCAGGCCATTCCCAAGCCTCAGAATGGCATTCTTGTCTGCCGGAGGACACATTCAAGCCTTTACAACTGTGATCTGTGAACCACAAATGACCTTGCTCTGTAAGATGGGTTATTTAGACTCAACTGTGTTGTCTCTATAAGGAAGGTGGTGG
>BDUI01000707.1:135210-170559 GCA_002335545.1 Apodemus speciosus | reverse complement strand
AAAATATCATCCTAAGTGAGATAACCCAATCACAAAAGAACACACACGGCATGCAGTCACTGATGAGTGGATATTAGCCTAGAAGCTCTGAATACCCAAGACACAATTCACATATCAAATCAATCCCAAGAATAAGGAAGGAGAGGGCCCTGGTCCTGGAAAGGCTTGAAGCAGTACTGTAGGGGATTACCAGGACAGAGAAGTAGGAGGGGTTGATTGGAGAACAGGCGGAGGGAAGAGGGCTTATGGGATTTATGGGGAGGGGGAACCGGGAAAGGGAAAATCATTCGGAATATAAACAAAGAATATAGAAAATAAAAAAAATGGGCCAAATTATCTTCTTTCTTTCCTTCATTCTTTCTTTCCTTCTCCTCTTCCTTCTTTTCTTCTTCTTTTTTTAACCAAACAATTCTTCAGGCCATATGATGTTAAAAGGAAGAAACACTGCCCATGTAACACTTCTGGCACAAAATGTGTGAGTGCTGTTTTGACTTTAGATGGTGCCTCAAAGTTTATTTGAAATCTAATGGTGTCACCAAAAGTTAACACAAATCCCACAGGTCAAAGTTAGGAGTGTCATAGTGTGCCTTCTAGTTCAGATGTCAATTATAAACATGCAATCACAGCTTACTCACAGTTCTTTCAGGTATGGCTGCTAAGAGGTTTTTCTCCACCAAGGAAAGAAGCAAACTCAAGGCAAATTAAAAAAAACACAAAAGCATTTTCATTTGGGAATAGCCCCCGGGCAAGTCGACTAGTCTCAGAAGATGAGACCATAGAAGTCAAGTGCATGCTATGGTAGGGAAAATTTTTTTAATGAATTGTATGTGACAGAAAATGACACATCTGCCACAAGCTGGGTTTGTGCCCAAGTATGGTCACCCAGATGAGGGTTTGGGTTGTAAGGGTCTGAAAATCGCTAAAGGAAGACCTCAGACCCAGATAGTATGCAAAGGAAAAGAACTTTTATTCTGCAGAAACACCCAGCTTGTAAGGTTCTCCAAAATGGCAACCCCAGACAAAGGCGCACAGGCCTTCTTATAGGGGGAACCGTCTAGAAGGATTATGCAATCTAAAATTTCATTGGTGGGTGCTAGGGGGTGATAGGTGGTCAGTGGTCTGCACTCCAGTATCATGAACATTTAACCATAGGAGGAGAAAGGGCTGCCCAGCACAGATGACTCATTCTGAGACAAGCTATTTCCCCATTTTTGTGGTTATCCACAGGCTGTTCTTTGGGAGGAGGTTTTATGACCTTGTTTCTGGATTTTTATGGTCTGTTCTTGGAGCTGGTGCCTGTGGCCTTCTTTTTGGAATCAGCCTTGGTCCTTAAATGGAGACAAATGGGGTTTATGTCATCCTTTCAGGGTGACTGGCAACTTCAGGGGAGGAGGTTGTGACAGCAGTCAGGAATGTGGAACTGGACTTTTCTTTGTTCAGAGATTTTCTAAGTGGGCGGTGTTGAGAGAGAGGAGGGTTGGGGGTGACTAGGCCATAGGGAGTTGGGGCAAGCCGGAGGTTCCAACTGAACCTGTACAAGTTGGAAATTTGGTAGATTCTCTGCATGGGTTTCATGATTTGCTAGGATGGCTCAAAAAAACTCAGTAAAACACTTGGTTTCAGCAGCTTATTAAACATATTACAAAACACAGAGGGGACTTGGCAAGTAACGACGCACATGAGGTATGAAATGGTCCTGTCTCAGGGCTTCTGTCCACGTGGAGTCAGGGTTCTCTATCCTTGCAGCACGTGAATGAATGAGAGCAACTCCACTCCAGCCCTCTAGAAGTCTTGGAGTGGAGCTGAAATTTCCAGCCCTCTAATCATGTGAATGTTTCCTTGGCAACCACCCAGATACTGAAAGGGTCGCTTCATTAGCATAAGCCCTGGTATATTTGAAAGGGATTTACTGGAAATAAGTTATTCTTCCACACCAGTACTCAAGGGAGTTTAGAAGCTCTGCTAGGAACTGGACACACACACACACACACACACACACACACACACACACACACACACACACACACACACACACGGGGTGGGGGAGAGAGAGAAGAGAGAGAGAGAGATGCTTACATTCACAACAAAATGGATATCTTCTAACTTAGATGTCTACATATAATCTTGCCTCTAGCAGAAGTTCTTGAAGAATGGGGACTTTGGGGAGAATGGAGGATGGAGAAATGGCACTAAGGCTAGGCAGGGCAGAATGACGCTGACCTTACAGGTCTTTCTTTTCTGATAATCACGAATCCTTGTGATACAGGAATTCTGAGTGCCTTTGAAGGTGACAGAACCCTTCTCTTCTTAAAGAACTAGGAAATTCCACAGACACCCAGACACCGAAGATGCCAGAGCTTGGCTTTGGGTCCTTGTCTCTTAACTGAAAGAATGGAATTTACAGACCATAGAGTTTTAGAAAGCATTTGATTATAAATTCGCAGGTAGGAACTTAAGAGTGAGAGAGCACCTGTAGGAGAGAGCAGAGCTCCTGTATACTAGCAGGAGAGGTCCCAGGAAACAAGATATACTGAATCTGCCACAACAGGGAAAGCGAAGCCACATGGTTTGTTCTGTGGCCGCACTCTGTGCATAAGGATGCTGACCAGGAGAGGAACAGGCGGCTGGAACCTGGGGTCTGTATAACCTTCAAATTCCGCCTTCTAATGACCTGTCACTCCTTTCTGTCAGGTGCCACAGCTTTCAAAATAGCACCAAAAACAGGGACAAGAATTCAAAACAGCCGATGCTGACATTCCAGATTGAAATGATAAGATTCTGCTCCTGTTCTTCAAGTGGTTCCAATCATCCCTTAAAGCAAACTGCATTTACTTTAACTGTAAGCTTCCCTATAGTCTTGAGTTCAAACACTGTTCAAAATTTCAGCTTCCAATGGCTCTACTGAGACACAAGGTAAACTTTTAACTGTGAGCCTCTGTACATATATAAATGAGGCATGTACCTCCACTATATAATATCATAGAGTAAACCTTCCAATCTGAATGCAGAGAATTGGGAGAAAAGCAAGGAAGGTTGATGGAAGCAAGAATAAAAGAGGGAGAACGTTAAATTGCCTTGTTCCATGTCAGATACCTGGGACATGTGGTATCCTGCCACTGGCTCCAATGGGCTTAGGTGGTTATACCTTCTTGACCCTGCCATTTGCAGCCCATATGGCTTTCCTGTTGAGGTGGATCCTCTAGATGCTATCAGCTTCCCCTGGCAGACAATTTACATTCCTGACATTTCCAGCATCTGGGGGACTTCCATTGCAGTTCAGGCTTCACACAGCCCCACAGGTCACCAGGCATGTTTCACAGAGAGCACAACTCTGTGACCATTGCTCTACCTTATAGGCCTGCCCTTAATAAAATCTTGGTGGAAGCCTGTTCCCAGCACTCTTGCAGGACTATAAAACCGTTACGAGGTGGACAACACTGAGGCTAACCACTAAAGTGTACCAGTAGCTTGGCCTCCTTGAACCAAAGCTGTAGCAGCCTCTGCATGCTTGGGTAGCTGAACAAAGCAGTTCAGTTGAGCTTACAGCTTTATACTCTAGAACTTGCGCTGCACGGGCCTGGGTAATTTCCCACTCTCCTAATAAAACGTGTTTGGTTTCTCTTTGATGAGAGAGGTCAAAGGACAACCTTTGGAACCATTTCTCTCTTGCTACCTTGTGAGATCTAAGGATTAAACTTGGATTTTCAGGCTTTCAAGGACCTTGTTGCTGGCTCAGTCTTACTGTTTACTTCTAGCTGGCTGGACTGGAATGTATTTTGTTGACCAGGATGTCCTTGAACTTGCAGAGATATGTTTGCTTTGCCTCTGGAGTGATGGGATTAAAGACTAATGCCACCATGCCTACTTCATAGCAGGATTTGTTTTGGGGGAACATTGGTGCTAAGTCTTCAGAGGGGACAGTGTGACCCAGCTTCTTTTTCTTCCTTTTTTTTCACATCCTAGTCATGAACTGAATATTTTTGGTCTATCAGGAACTTCTGTGATGTGGCCCTACAGGCTCCAAACCATGTGTCTCCTTGTAGCTCATGTAGGATTATGGGATGCTAGCCAATGAGCCACCAATTGCCTCAGGTTTTGGCCAGTAGGCTTGAAGAAAGGCCCAGCCAACCTTATGCAAAACACTGGTTCAATCTTGCTGAGGCTGTATCCATARTGTGCTGATTTCTGGATCAGAATAAATTTGTCTTTGTCTTTGCTTTTTATTCTAATTTCATCTATGATTGCTTCCTTTGTAATTGCTTCCTTTGTATTGGCTACCTTAGCTTTTTTTCTCATATAGTTTTTTTTTTTTTTTAACCTAGACCCTCAGGAAGGAAACAACCCGAATACCTAGTCTCAAACCTCTAACCTCCAAACTGTAGGATCATGTGTAACAGGGCTCCAACCCTTAGTAGGCTCTGAGACCTTAGTACAACTGATTCTGTAGAGTAAGTACCATCCAGACTATAAAAGTCATCATATAGACAGAACCACCTGACAAAACTAAAACAAAGGCCTAATCCGTAAAGTCTATAGTTACGGGAAAGTCTCTAAAGCCACTGACCTTGCTTTTTGGTTTTTGTAGTTATGCTTCCGTTGTTTTTGTTAACTGACGTATGTCAATCCAGTACACAGATTTTGTGATTATAAGATCACCCTTCGAAAGTCTTGGGTTACACTGAGATTCCAAACACTCTTGTGCTGTCTCTGGACTTACTAATAAAGATTTTCTATTGATTTAAACCCATGTCTAAACGATCTTCTCTGGTGAATACTTCAAAACATTTCTGGATTCCCCAGTGAGCTCTCAGCCATCAGACACTGAGAAATGGGGGTTCCTGAGCTCCTTGGAGTGAGAAAATGCAATGGTTGGGTGACTTCTAGGGACTATGTAACTTGAGATCTTCTAGATTCCTGTGGATCCCTGTAATCAATTGTGGCCTAAGCATCAGAGGGATCTGAAACCTCCATCCCCAAAGGAAACAAAAATTTACCTGGTCTGTCACCTCTAGAGATAAGTTTGGTTAAGCAACTTCTGTTTTGACACATAGGAGAGGTTGGATGCAGCTGCTAATCCAATGTCTAGGATCCATGTGCGAGTCACTGGATCTTTCTGTCTCTTCGGTTGTATAAATGTGTGCTGGCCACTCCTGGTTGTCTTCTCTCTCTCTCTCTCTCTCTCTCTCTCTCTCTCTCTCTCTCTCTCTCTCTCTCTCTGTGTCTGTCTTTTATATGTTTTTGTCAGTTCTGTTTCCTTGTACTGACCAGTGACTTTCTTTGGTGTGAGAACCTCCCGTTGTCCTATATCCCCTCGTGGTGGAGACCCAAATCCTTTTGGCTCAGCCAGGTCACTCAGAGGGGAGAAAAACAAGCAAGCAAGCAAGCAAGCAAGCAAGCAAGCAAGCAAGCAAGCAAGCAAGCACACAGGTACCCTTTGCCTATCCCACTTCAAAAGCTGATGTTGCTTGGCTCCTGCTCAGGGTTAGGGGTGGTACTTGTATGGGGGTAGAGAGAGGCTGGACCTCTCATCCAGGGCTCTCTGCCATTTAAATAGAATGCACAAGGGGAGGGGGAAATAGTTCCCTTCAGAGGAGCATTTTCTCTGCTCTCTGCTACTCTCTAAGCTGCCCAGGTAAAGGGAGAAGAGTTCCCCAAGGCTGAGCCCTAAGGAAAAGAGAAAGTTCTACTTCTTTCTCCTTCATGATTTATGTCTCATTTTCAATCAATGATCCATGAAATTCACCATCCTTGGGGAAAAAGTAGAAAAATTGCCCCTGATTCGGTCAGGGGTGGGGTGGGGTGGGGTGGGGTGGGATGGGGTGGGGTGGGGTGGGGTGGGGGGATAGCTGCTAGACCATGCAGCCATGGCAGAAAGAAATTTTCCTTCTGCCTGACACTGATCAAGGAGATTTTAAACAATTTAACTAGGTCCCCTTTAAAGGATTAAAGACATATGCTAAAAAGATTTTTTGTTGTCACCTAGTTAGCCCCAGATGTTAGACAAATAGATACAATTTAAAGTTATAAATAGGTCCCAATTGCTGGAGGTAATTCAAAGGGTATTTAACAACAGAGGACTATTTGGGAAAATACCTTTTGCTAAACTGAAAGCCACTATCAGACTTTCTCTGATAAGGAGACACAGTTAGGTTTACAGATACTCAATGACAGTTTGGTGTCTTACCCCTGTCAGAGGAATATCTCATAGCTGAAGGTTCTGCCTCCAGTCAAAGGATCCAATTGGATTATCTCTCAGATTGTCAACAAAGATTTCTGAGGGTTGGTGCGGGGGAACCAGTCCAACACTATGTTCCTACCAGTGCAGTGGCCTCTGTCCATACAGAACAATAACCAATTACCCTGGAAACAAAAGGGGGAAATTACAGTCTATATTGCCTGGCTTAGGAAGACAGGCATCCTAGTACCCTGTCACTTACCCTGGAATGTGCCTTGCCTGTGAAAAACCATGGGAATCTGATTCTCATGAATCTTGAGTCTTCCAGAGAAACAGGTGTACACTGCCTTGGACTTGAAAGGCACATTCTTTAGCCTTCCATTGGCAGAGGTAAATCAACCCATCTTTGTTTTTAAATGGACAGACCCAGCTACATAGAGCAACATACCTGAACTGGGTTACCCCAGGATTTAAAGACCCTAAATGCAGACTTCCTCCCCTTACTTCAGAGATCTCCTGGGAAAACAGATTACAAAATAGACACTGAAAGAGTGCCGTAGCAGTGGGACTGCAGAATGTCGGCTAGGAAGGCCCAACTTTCTAGAAGGCTACCGATCTTGGCAACCAGCTTAAGGGAGGCAAAAGGAGTCTGTCTCAGCGTAGGACTGCTGCCCTCCTTCAGAGCCCAAAACCAAAGACTAAAAGAAGGATTCCAGAGTTTCTAAGTGCAATGGGTATTGCTACCTCTGGGTACCAGAGTCTATGGGAACAATAAGGCCTCCATACACCAGCACAAATTGGGGCACTGAGCCCCCAGTCCAGACTGAGACTAAGTAAAAGCCATTTGAGACTTTAAGAACAGTTACTCAAGTCCTACAGACCTAAAACTTCCAAATGTTTCCAAATCTTTTCCTCTGTTTGTCCATGAAACAAACAAAAGCAAAACAAAACAAAACCAAAAACAAACAACAACAACAACAATAACAACAACAACAACAAAACCAATTAAAAAAAACCCCTCAAAACCCCAGGGGTTTTAACTCTAAGTTTGGGACCATGGAAATGTCCCATACCTAACAGTCGGTCACGATGGACAATGGATGGCTCATCTGTCTAAGAGCAGTGGCAGCTACTGCTAGTTTAATAAAAGCAAGTTACCTTTGGGTTAAGAAGATCTTATACTCACAATACCCCATGACTCACAGTACCCCATGACTCAGTTGAGGCTTTCTCAGAAGCACCAGAATGCTGGCTGTCTAATAACTGTGTGACTCAGTACCAGGTCTACTCCTGGCCCACCCTCATGTCCAGTTTGAAAAACCTATCACTACCAATTTGACTTCCCTCTTGCCTGATGACACAGGCGACTGTCTGTCATGAGATGAAGGTGAAACCAGGTATGAGGGTGCTGCAATAATTGCTTTAACTGAAATGATTTAGACTGAAGCCAGGTCCCTCAGCCAAGAGAGCATAACTGACTGGTCTGACACAGGCTCTCAGATGGGAAAAAGGAAAGCCTACCACCTTACACAGCCGGTTGGTAGGTGTGCTTTTACTACTGGGCATGTCCACTGCAAGATCTATAAGGAAAGAGGGCTTCTCACTGCTGGGGAAAAAGTACATTAAAAAACAACCTTGGTTTTATTTAGGCTTCCCCTAAAACTTGCTATCCTCCACTGCTGCGCTCATGACCTTGCTGTCCAACAAAGGACTAGTGAGATCTGTTGATATTCTAATGACCTACCTGGCAGAATGTGGCCTGAGATGTCATAGTAAACAAGAAGTGGACAGCTCAAACGCACAGGTTAATGGAGGACTCCCAAGGGCAAGATCATTCTCCCAGAATCAACTGGCAGCACTCCATAACTAGCCTTCAACAGGCTACTCACAAGGGGTCCACAGAACTTTCTGAATTGCTCAGACCAAGGTATGTTTGTTATACCTAGGCTGGACAGCCTAACGTATGTGTCAGGTTTGTACACAGGTAAATCTAAAATAGAGAGGCCTTACCAGGAAGGGGTTGGAGTAAGGGAGCCATACCCAGGAGAACTCTGGGAAAAATGACTTCACCAAGATCAAGCTTGCTGGGGAGGATAAAAGTACTTGCTAGTTTTTGTGGGTATTTTTTTCTGAGTGAATAGAATTGATCCTCACCCAGACTTAAATGGCAGACTTAAAAGTAGCAGCTAAAATGCTTGTCCAGGAACTGGTCCTCTGATTGGGCTTCCCCCCAGCAGTGGGATCTAACAGTGGTAGGACCTTCAAAGCCCAAACCTCTCAATTAATAGCTAAAGCTTCAGATGTTGGTTGAAAACTTCATTGTGTATATAGACTTTAGAGTTCTGGCCAACTTCAAACAAAAACAAACAAACAAATAAACAAGCACAGGACATTAAAAAAAAAAACCTCTAGTATGAATAGACCTCCTTCCTTTGCTTTGCGTTGACACAGTGAACCCCATATAGGGAGGGATTTACCCCCTTGGAGAATTGTAGGAAGCCGCCCCTACGACATGGCGCTTCCCACACGCACTGCGTGGCRGTTTCCCATGTCTTGGTCTCCGCCTCCCCCGTGACGTCATGTAGAAAGCTACCTTTGCGCCCGCCATTACAATATGGCGGAGATCGTACCCTGGCCAACACGTGCTSGACAAGTTCCCCACGCCTCCGTCTCCGCCTCTTCCGTAGCGTCATTTGGCCCCGTGACCTACAGCCAACCAGGAGGCGATACGTCTTACGCAGACCGTAACTGTATTTAAGGCGAGATCCCTCGTGATCTCGTYGTCTCCATTATTTTTCCGAGYGGAGTCCAGGAGYRTRGCCGAGCTCCTGAGATTCTGGTTTTTGTAAGCTTACCCTCTCTTTCTCTCAAGAGGAATAAAGCTTTTCTGCAGTAGAGCCCTAATGTGTGTCGCGTGTTTCCTGCCGGCGAGAAGATAGCGCGCGCCACAGAGAATACATTTGAGAATATAAATTCTTCCCAGGATCTGAGACCAGCAGTTGGTACAACTCTTTAACCATTCCTGTCTCAAGTCACTACAGACACTACAGTTCTTCATGAAGCCAATTCATTGAACTATCTGAGCGACCCAGCCGATCTCTGAGTCCACCACCAGTTTCACCTTGTTTGAGTCCAGGGATACCATCTGGGTCCAGTGAGTAGCTAAAGGGCACTGAACTGTCCCGAAAGGACACTGTGAGGTGATTCTCTCTGCTCTTATGGCAGGGAAGGTGACTGCCAGTACACCAGGGATCCACCACACACAGGTCAAGCAAGGGGAAGCCACAGTTGCTGCTGCCAAATGAACTGTCTCTGGACTATGGACCCATTGAAATTAAAGTTTTATTGGGCCCTTCTACTCCCTGCATCTCTACCTCCTCCTGCATCTTATGTTTTGCATTATGGGTAYGAATTCAGTCATGGTGAATCCTTACTACCCTCACGCCTGGACAGGAAACAGGAAGGCAGACACAGAGAAGGTATCTTAGCTACTAGTGTGACTACAGATCAGCAACCCGTAGTCCATCCTGACCTTTTCCTTAATGATGCCCACTTTCGTGTCTGATTGAATGGAAAAAAGATAAAAGGTACAGGAATTTATTGTTTGAGATAGAAATACAGAGTTTACATGTCCTGTGGCTGGGCCCCCTAGTTGCCAAAAACAAAAGAGTTTGAATTGAAAAAGTTGGGGTTGTAAAACTGGGGTTCTCTGAAAAAACTCCTTTCAAGTTTCTGGCGGGGTGAGTGGTGGTAACAGACACCTTTATTCTCAGCACTTGGGAGGTAGACAGAGGCCTCTCTGTGAGTCCAAGGAGACCTGGTCTACAGAGCAAGTTCCAGGACAGCCAAGGTTACATAAGAAAACCTGTCTGGAAAAACAAACAAACAAACAAACAAACAAGCAAACAAACAGCACAAAAACAAACCAACCCAAGTGCCCAACCAACCAGCCAACCAACCAATAAATTCTTGTCTTCAGAAAACAGTGAAAACCCAAGGAATCAGACTCTAAGCCACAGGAAGGGACCCAGGGGGTTCCATTAATCATTCCCAGCCAGAAACCAGTCAAGATTGCTGGTAATGCTTAGACACCCAGCCCTGTACTACATAGGGATCAGAACTAACCAGACCATCAGTTCATTGACTGAGAGAACTCACTGTGACTGGGGGAAGCCCAAAGTAACGTTAGAAGACTTAGTAGGCTCAAACTTGTCAAATATCTAAAACCTTTAACCTAGGTGCTTCCCCTTATTCTGATGCCTGCTGCTCTGCCTTGAGGCTTAGTTCTTCTGGATAACAGAAGTCATTACTCCCCTGAGACTACCTGGTAGACATGTGTTAATGGTTTGACTAAATATGCCTCTTCTGATGCTTTCTAAACTAAATAGAAAAGTTAGCCAGGGGTATTAAAACAGCAGTTAGATTCCCTTGGAAAAAAGATCCTACAAAAATGGAGAGGGGTTGTACCGGCTGGTTTTGTGTGTCACCTTGACACAAGCTGGAGTTATCACAGAGAAAGGAGCCTCCCTTGAGGAAATGCCTCCATGAGATCCAGCTGTAAGGCATTTTCTCAATTAGTGATCAAGGGTGGAAGGCCATTGTGGGTGATACCATCTCTTGGCTGGTAGTCTTGGGTTCTATAAGACAGCAAGCTGAGCAAGCCAGGGGAAGCAATCCAGTAAGCAGTATCCCTCCATGGCCTCTGCATCAGCTCCTGCCTCCAAGTTCCTGCCCTGTGTAAGTTCCTGTCCTGACTCTGGTGATAAATGGCAGTGTGGAAGTATACGCTGAATAAACCCTTTCTTCCCCAACTTGGTTGATGGGGAAGAATCATGATCTTGGTCATGATGTTTTGTGCAGGAATACAAACCCTGACTAAGACGGAGGTTTAGATTTATTTCTTATGAGGTAAAGGAAACTATGTCTGGCTTGGAGAAAACATATTGGTTTTCTTGTTTCTAATTGATTCAGAGTAATTAGAAAAATCTTGCTAGGGTTGGGAAAAAATCTCAAAAAGAGAAAGAGATAAAGACCTATCAGATCACTGATACCAATCTCTGTTCTCTTGGTCTTCCTGGCAACTACTCTGCTCTCAGCACTGACTGGACCTGTAATTCTTATTGCATTAACCGTAGGACCCTACATCTTAAACTATATGGCTAATTATGTATTAGGTTAGTAAAATTAATGGTCCTTAAGACCAACTACACCATTTTAGAGTAGGATGAGTCCATGATTTGACTCATTCACTAAGACCAGTGAGGAATGTAACAGGGCACCAGACTTTAGTCGGTTCTGAGACATTAGGCCAAGTGAATCCATTGTGGAAGTATCATTCAGGCTGTAAAACTCAATATCACCTGCCAAAGCTAAAATAAAGGCTCAATCCTTTAACGCCTATAGTTATGGGAAAGCCTCTAAATATACTAATCTTGCTTTTTGGCTTCTGTAGTTCTGCTAACTATTTTTGTTAATGGAAGAATATCAACCCAATACATGGTTTTTGTACCTCAAAGCTCACCCCAGAAAGACTGGGGGCAACACTGGGATCCTGAACACACAATTGCCAGCTAATAAAGACTTTCTGTTGGCTCAAACCCACGGCCTAGCACTCTTCCTTTGTGTGTACCCTAAACACATGTATATTTGTTGTTTCAGTGTGTTGCAGCCTAATAAATCAAGTATACAGCACCACGGATAAGAAGATGATGTCCTCGGCATCAAACAAGTTCATCTCCAAGTGCTCTTCTTAATTGTTCAGATGCTGTTTTTTGTCGCCTTTATAGGAATGTCTTGGTTTGTAGGTATCGATGTGCCATCTAGTGGCATATACTGGAAATGCATGTCTTTCCTTTTCCTGTCCTTCCTTTTTTCTTTCCCCTTTCCTTTTCCTTTTCCCTTCTCTCCCCCCCTTCCTCCCCTTTCCTTTTTTCCTTTGGAGATACATTTCTTCAGTTCTGGAGCTTTCTACGTATATCAGGGTGGTAATGAACTCACATAGATTTTGTTTGTACCTCCCAAGTGCTGAGTTAAAGACTTGCTCTCCTGTGCCTGGCTTTTTGTGAGCAGTTTCTTCATACTCCTTGAAGAGTAGCAGACAGAAAAATATCATAATTGGATTTTCCCTAAGTAAAACATTAATTTTTGAGTCAGAGGGTTTAAATTTCTTATCATATTATTATTGTTTTGTGTGTATGTGTGTGAATATGTGTGTGACTAGTGTGTGTGACTAGTGTGTGTGTGTGTGTGTGTGTGTGTGTGTGTGTGTGCGCGCGCGCGCGCGCGCGCATTTTGTGTGTTTGCCATGAAGTGCCTGGGGAGCTCAGAAGGGCAATTTTGTCAGAACAACCAGCCTCAAATTACACAGCCAGAGAATCACCTTTGCAAAGCTAAGCCAGCACTGCTTCCGATGGACTGGCTAATAAGCTGTCTCTGGTTGATCTTGGCATTAGATAATGTTAATTTAAATAGCTGTAGAGTAAGCTATCATTGTAACTTTGATATCATTATTGGACTATTTGGTGCTAAATGTCACCAGTGAACAGAAGACTTTTCCTAAAATAATGCCATTGCAGGGAAAGTCAAATGTGTTTTATACTTATTGTCATCAAAATATTTCTGGGACTAATAATGATCAGTTGATGATATATTTTCCTGGAAAACAAATGAAATTGTCTTAAGGTCCCAATAAAATTGTGAGAAGATGCATTTCTGCTTGTGATTTTGAATATTATTCTCTTCTGCTCTCATTGTAAGTCGCCTCCTCCAAGGGATCACCGATTCATTGTGGGATGAAGTGGCATTTCCTGGATTTAAGACATAATGTTGGTTATTGAGCTGTTTGAGAATCATTCTAGAAGATTTTCAGTGAAATGAATTGTAGGTGGTGTGAGTTTCAGAGAAAGGAGAAACATTCAGAGGCGGGTACACCTAGAAGGGGCGTGTCTCTTCCTCTCTGTGTCTCTGCGGTGCAGCAAGTGGCCTCTGCAAATAATATGCTCACTCAGTGAGGCTGAGGACTGTGAGTAACACTCCAAAACAAAATGACCTCTTCCTTCCTTTAGTTTTTTTTTTTGCTAGGTATGGTTTGGAGAGACCTCACAATTACTGCTCTGCCCTTCAAGACAAGTTGATAGTCTATTCAACTATAATCCATACCTTCAGGAAATGGATATAAACCTGCTTAGTCAGAAAGAAGGTAGAAGCATAGAAGATTTCTGAAGCTGACTCCAAAATAGTGAACACCATGCAAAGTTTTAGTGGCAAGATGTAGTTATTATAAAATTTTGGTATGATATTCCCTTTGCGTTGGTCAGCTACAAACACGCAAGAGAGGTCATCTTCTGAGCAGGAAAGTCTTATTTCAGTTCATACTTGGGAAGGTCTCTAAGCATGCTTGACTGGCCTAATTGGAGGGTCCTGTGGGAGGCAAATAATCATGCTGCGTGCTTGGCAGGAAGAGGCTAGGTCACTGTGTTCCCTCTTTACACAAACAGCTCCAGTTTCTCTCAATAGGCCCTGCGTTTGAGTCCAACCACTTTTGATAATACTGCCACACAGATTCAAATCAAACAGAGGTTTTGGGGACACACCTCAGTCAAAACACCTGCATTTCCAATTCTCTCTTTCTTTTCAATTTTCAGTGTCTGCCACATTTTTTTGTTGTTGTTATATGATGCCAAGAACCAATCACCAATATGACTGTGAAAAAGACACAAAAGGAGACAGAAAACCCTGCCAAGAAATGTCCCTGTCCTGATGCTTGCTATCATAGAAGCAAGAGGTGCAACTTTTTTTTTCTCAATGGTGGTGTCTGTGAACTGGTTGCTATCTGCTCCAAGAGTTGCTCTTGATTGCTGTTGATGCGGATTCAGAACTTCACCTGAAATTAATGAGCACTGCATCACATTTAAAATCTAGGGGCAGAGGTTTGTTATAATGGTGTCTGAGCAGCACACAGCTGGTGGAATGCCACAGTCCCATGCTAGGTTGGGTTACTGTTGGCTTGTTATTATAACTGATCACACCAATGCTGTCACAAACAGAGGACTCGGTGTAAGGGCTGTGCAAGGAAGGAGTAAAAGTGAGAAGAGTATGTCAACTGCCTAATGAATGTAAGATGGCCTTCCCCTGATGAAACTTGACATAGTATTGATGTGAGCACCAGGTATACCCCTTGTGTGAATAAGGTAAGAAACCTTGCAAAGCCTGTAATTTATGTCCTTGGGAAAGTGGCTGTCCCTAAGCTCAGTACCTAAATGGTCTCAAGTCCCATTTGATTAATGCTTGGTAATGTCGCTATTAAGGCTGACAGCTCTTGTTTTTGGAATGTCGTTGTGTCTTCCTAAAGAGGACTTTGAGGAAATCTAAAAGAGCCAAGGTTCTGGAACTTCTTTGGATTTATGTGCAGTAGGGAGTGGTAGTTTGTCATGGTAGCTGTCACAGAGTGTATTCCCTCCACATTGGAACAGTTTTTGATGGAGAGAAGGGTTGAGGTGCCAGCCCAGCATCTGCTTCTGGAAGCCTCCATCTGCCCCTGCCAGGATTCTTCCTTTGTGTCTGCTCTTCAAATTGTCTGTTATTGAACGTGTGGTGTCATTTGCCAGAGTCTGTTGGTCTCCATGTGTCTACTACGGTGTTTGATTGTGAGTCAGAGGCCCCTGAAGTCATCCACCAGCCTCTAGTGGTGCTCAGCTTAGAAGCAGGTTCAGAAGAGGCTCTGGTAGGAATCCATGGTAGACAGGTGAGTAGGATTGGGAAAGAGAGTGGAATCTGTTTTTGTTCTATACTTAGATGCTATATGATTGGCTGATGACTTAGGATACATGCAAGAGAGATACTAAATATGTATTGTGTATTTGTGTGTGTGTGTGTGTGTGTGTGTATGTGTGTGACAGAGAGAGACAGAGACAGAGACAGAGACAGAAAGAGAGATAGACAGAGAGAGACAGAGAGAGAGAGGTGCATGACGCCAGGTTAGAGCAAGTTTGGAGGAAATAAATAAATGTGGCAATGGTTTATAATTTACACATGACTAAAAACAACGTTAACCATTAGACATTGACATCTTATTTTGTGTATGTAACTCAGCATACATTTAGTACAAAGGTCTCCTTTTGCCCAATCTTATGTGACTTTCTTGGTTTCTAATTACCTTACCACAGACCACACCACAGAAGAAATCTGCTTTCAATTGTCTTCTGAAGGCTTCCTGTCTCCCTCGCTCCGCTCTAATCCACTACAGTGCTGAGAGAGTCGAGACTGTATAAAGACAGGAATGGAAAACTTGCACTTGTTGACTTTTGGGCGCCTGTCATTCTGCTTGGCTGATGAAATCACTTAAAAAGCAGAATGCGGTTTCTGTCACCAGAGTGCATCTAACTGTCGTCAGTAACACAAGTTGTTATTTAGATTGGGTTCCTGGGGCCTGATCTGCCAAGCTCCCTGTTTTAACTTTCATATTTTGTTTTCCTGGAGACATTACAGAAAAACAAACTGGTGCCAAAGAGAATGTATGAAATGTATGTGACAGAATTTTCTAGACTTTGGATAGGGAGGAAGCAGAAGGATGTGATACAGGAAGGGATAATCAATAAAAGGAACCCTGCAGCTGATCTAGCTTATTGTCTAGAGGCAGCTTCAAGGGAAGAGTCTAGATGTCATGCTGAGAAGCAGAGATATGGGGAGAGGCTGAAAAATCTTGACACAGCACAGAGGAAAAGCAGAGGACCAATGACCCTACAGATGTGCAGCGCTCTTTCTAGTTGTAGCTGAGGACAACTGCACAGCAATGAGAAGACACTGGATCGAGTCCAGGGAAAGACCTTCAGAAGGCTAGAAGCTCTGCAGCTCACATTGGCCTGTATCTCTAGTCCCATCAGAGAAGGGGTAACTTGTAAGATCTGAACACAGAACAGAGTCAAAGAAGTGTGTCACTTCCATAGGACCCTGTCAGATTTAGATTAACAGCTTCTCTTTTTTCTAAACATATATATATATGTATATATATATTTTTTTTAAAAAAATGTGTGTGTGTGTGTGTGTGTGTGTGTGTGTGTGTGTGTGTGTGTGCATGTGCCCACGACCGTGCATGGGCGTGTGAGGGGAGGAGGAGAGGGAAACAAAAACAGAGATACATACAGAGACAGAGACAGAGACAGAAAATGTATCACAGCATGTTTGCTGAATTCATCTTTTCTTCCACCATGTTGGTTCTAGTGATCAAATTCAAGGGATCAGACTGAGTACAGGTGCCTTCGCCTAGTAAACCATCTTGTTAGTCTGAGTCTAAATAGCTTCTTTTGATCCATCCTGATCAAAATATAAGAAAAGTTTTAAGAAGACAATGTCTGAGTAACTACACCCTAGAACAAACTGGTACTCCTATGAAACCCACCACATACAAATATAAAATCCACATTGTTCAACATACCATCCAAATGATTCTGTTTGCTTCCTGGCGATGTTGCAGTCTACCACAAAGTAGGTGTATTAGAGCATTAGGAACATATCCTCCTATAGTCTGGAAGTCACGGTTCATCCTTCCTCCGATACGTCTTACTTGCCACTTCTCAGTTTCTGGTGGTGGCGTTTGACCCTTGGAGTGGTTGGGGTTGTAGCTGCACACTCTGTTCTTTTCATCTGATGCCACATGGTGCTTTCCTTGTGTGTTTCTCTCTAGTCTTCTTATAGAGACAGTCATGTTGGATTCAAGGCCCACCTTGCTTAAACATGGCTTCCTCTTAACCCAACTTCCCCCATCCCCCTTACTTTAAATTAGGGTTATATTTTGGAGTACTGGGTATTAGAGCATTAACATATCTTTTTTTTGGAGTAAAAAAAAATCACTACAGGTATGCAGGCAAGTGAGATAATATTTTATGCAGGAGGAAAAAATCATGGAAATAATGAGTTTGGTAGACACAGATGTTAGTAACTATGAAATAAATGTTTCCTCCTATTTTGAATAGTTTTTTATTGCCATATATACTTGGGATAAATAATTTTAACATTATTCCATTATGTCTCTATGAAGAACAGAGGTGACTACTATGTTATGAATTTCCTGTGGATATGAGATACAGAAATGATCAGAACATCTACTTAATCCCTAAAATTGGAATAATAATTCTCACCTCTAAGTGAGGGGAGAGGCCCTTGGTCCTGTGAAGGCTCGATGCCCCAGTGTAGGAGAATTCCAGGGCAGGGAAGCAGGAGTGGGTGTGTGGGTGGGAGAGCACCCTCATAGAAGCAGGGGGAGAGGGCATGGGATAGGAGGTTTCTGGAGGGSAAACCAGAAAAGGGAATAACATTTGAAATAAAGAAATATCTAATAAAAATTTTCAAAAAAAGTCGTAATAAGTGAATGGAAATGTTATAGTTCTCTAGATATTGAAATAAGTAGATAAATAGTAGCAACTTCTATTGTTAATAATACTTAAGGAGATATTAAACTACAAGTTAAACTGTTATATATCCAAAATAGGCAAAGCTGAGTAAGTCAATACAACAATAATGGCCTTGATTGATTTCTCTAGACCTTAGTCACTGAGACAAATTGAGATATCTGATTAAGCAGTCTTCATTGCAGAATGTTTTTAAAGAAGCCACTTTTTATCACGTTTAGTCACACATGTGTATCAGCAATACACTATGAAGTTTTGCCTAATACACATCTGGTTACTTCTTAGTTGTATCATTTTATAATAAATGGCTAAAAGCATTGAAGTACCTTCTTGAGTTCTATGAACTAGTCTGGAAAATGGCCAAACCCTAGAAGGGGGTCATGGGAAACAGACAAACGTGTGGATAACCCAAGAGTCATTTTTGTRTCTTGTGGTGAAGTGTGTAGGGAAAGTGTGTGGAACTCAATTCCTAGCCCACAGGCTCTGAGCTAATTCTGGTTTGTTTTAGACTTAATTAATTGGGGGGACACCAGGCAGATACTGACAATTGTACAAGTTTAGCAACATCCACACATTTTGGTGGCTACAAGTGTTATGTATTGAGGGTTAGAATTGATATATTTATATATAATATATATTATATATAAATAATAGCTTGTATTTTTCTCCCCTGCTCCCATGCTCGGAAAAGATGATACCTCAAAGTGTAGCATTTGACAAATGGAGTTGGAGAAACAGTCTCAGAATCAGTCTTTCTGGCCTTCCCTCAAACCACAATCTTCCTTGGTCCCCCCTTTCTTCTGAAGCACAGGGAGAGGCTATCTCCAAAGTTCCTTTTTCTCTACACTTCCAGATCTATCAAACAGGAACTCTGTAATTGCCCACAATTTCTGCTACTGAAATTCCATTAGCCAGGAAGGAGTAGTGAGAAGATGATGAAAACCAAACCTCATACTTCAACTCAAGGCCTCAGGTTATTTTTGGTTTCTCAGCTCATTTAATTCACCTAAATTAATTTACTACTGGTCTAAAGTTGTCTATAGCTCCTCCCCCATCTTTCTCTCTCTTGTGTGACATTTGCTGGAAATGAACAAGTATCTATCCACATCATACTGCACACTGGTAACAGTACAAAAAAAGCAACTTGACCCAAGTTCAGCTTCCTGAAGCAGGAGTTTATTGGGGTTAGGAGTTAGGGTGAGGGTCATTGAGAGAAGCACTAGAAGCCTGTCTCACATGGACAACAACTGTGAAAGCGCCATTCCTGGGACTCTTCCTGTTTTGAAGAAAGCTGGGTACACTTCTCAGCAATTGTTACTGAGTGCATAGCTTTAGGGGAGGGGCTTTGGGAATTTCCTCTGTCTCAGGACCTTCCTGTGACTTGTAAGTTTTGTTTTGTTTACTTTCTGAGTTTTGAGGGATTGTTGGGATATTTTAGTTTAGAGGAGATGGCTGTGCAAACACCCAATCTAAAAGAGTGTATAATATTCAACTTTCTAACCCTTCTTCAAATTTCATATCTGGTATGTCCCTTGTGCGTCTATGCACATTTGTAAATCTTTATAGCTTTTCTCCTTTGAATGCATCAGTTGACCAAGTCGGCAAACTAGGTTGTTAAACCTTCAGAGGGAAGTCTGAATTCTTCCAATACTTTTAAGTGCTTTCTTTTTTTTTTTTATGAGGTGTTTCCTTTAGTGGGGCTAACTCCTCTTAGGATGCTTTAACTAGCAATCACCACATTGTAATTCTTTTGTAGATGGAGGTTTCACGTACCTATGAGGCATAAACCAAAGGTCGCAGCCATGGAAGCTGGAGCAACTGCCCCTTGAGGTGCAGTTCTCCAAGTGCTTGACATCTGGTGGCACTGTTTCTTTCTTATTGTTCCCAGACCCATGGAACTACTTTCTGCACTTCCTTATCTCCATTAAATTAATGCCTTTTTAGTGTTCTAGTTATAGTACAACCATAATCATCTCACTACTCTACTTTAAATAGCTAGCATAATTGGTGTTTTTGGCTAGTTTACAAAACCCACTGTGTGTATAAATGGTATGTGTGTATGTTGTGTGTGTGTGTGTGTGTGTGTGTGTTGCTCTGTGTGCACATGTGTTTCAAATGTCGTGCTTGGCCTTCCACCTTGATGGAGACAGGCTGTTTATTGTTTGTAGCTGTGCTTACCTGGCTATCTGGCCTGTCACCTTCCACGGTTTCTCCTTCTGACCACCTAGCACCTCTCCTTAGCTGTACTCTGATTTCAGATACGTCCTACTGCACTTTATGTGGGTTCTGTGGCTCCCAAATCAGATCTTTCCACATGCACTGGAAGTTCTTTGTTCTCTCAGCTGTTTCTAAGCCCTAGCTGTTATTTTGATGACACCCCAAACTGATGCTGTATACCAGAAGAAACAAACATAAACAAGAGAAGAAATATCGAAGAGAACAGAAGGTCTGTGAACTAGATAAAAACATGAGACTTGGAATATTATATTTCTTGAGCAAGCTGACCAGCTTAGATGATGGATTCTTTGGGATAAAGTGTGCTTCCATCATAAAACTCCCCTAATATTTCATGACCTCTAAATAGGTGTCTTTACAGAAGTCTCATATGTAGTTGTGATATAGATTGTCAAATTTTTAGAATATAAAGACTATTCTGGATGATACTACAATTCTGTTCACCTATAAGTTTCTCTTGAACTTGTCTCATGATGTGCCCTGTTTCTTAGACAGTTAACAGAAAAGTTCCATGTCGTCCCTGTCAGGTTCAGATAAGATGAGTAAGCCAGAGGAAACAGGACATGTCAGACATGGAAAAAATTTGGCAGCCTAAAAACAGCATGTCACAGGATGGTGTGATTTGTGTCAGTATGATTGCGCTGGAAAAGGCATTAGTCCAGAAGTGTGACAGCAAAATATAGATAAGCACAGAGTGAACAAAATTCCTACACTGGCATAAAATAAGAGCCGCTATAGATTTCTGAATATGGCATAATGAAAATGACCATCCATTTGCCTTCCTGTGAATAAAATAAAGTGTGTTCGTACACAGGTTTTTATGAAATGGAATGAAGTTTATTTTCTGCATGTCACTCTTTGGCTTCTTTTTGAGTTGATTATTTTAAGTAGTAGCTAGGCCTTTCTTGTATTGTTATTAACACAGGAGAAGGGTCTGAGTTTTGTTCCCATGAACTTCTGGGGACTGTATACATCCTATTTTGCCTATGGGCTTCTGATGAATCTATTTTGCACATGGATGTGCATTACACCCTCAACAGATCAAGACAATGGTATTATCAGCTGGAGACATTTGGGATACTGGGACACATCATTTGCAAATCACTTGAGAGTGGCTCAGGTGTTTGGTTATCAGGTTGTCAGTATGTTAATATCTAAATGAGCATCTGTTGGTTAGTGGGTGCCTGTGACGATATGTTCTAGGTTAGACTATTAATAGATAAATCACTTCAATGTGCTGCAAATATGCTGCTGCATTCCTTCCATGAGCCAGATTATTTTCTGGTTTCCACGTCACCCACAGCATCTGAAGCCCTTCTTCCCAGAACCATGGATGACTGAGACTGCAACCTAGCCACAGTTCTTCTTTGGATTTCCCCACTGACTCACACAGCACATCCATAGAGCACAGTGATCATCAGCCCATACGTTTTCTGTGTGGCTGTAGATTGGAGCTGATGGGGTGGCACGATGAGAAAAGGGTGGATGTGCTTCCTTTCCACACATGCTATGTCATGGTTCAGCCTGCTTGGCAATAGCAGCCTCATAATGGGTATTGGTGAATGCCCGGCATTCCATGGTTAAGTATTCCTTCTCTACAGAACACCAAGGCCTATGGAACAGATGACCATGCTCCAGAAACCCACCAATTGTCTTTTTTTGAGATTGCTACATCATGTGGCATATTTTCTTACTACCAATATTTCTAATATTGAACAGTCTTATGGTTCATAGGGCCCAAGGGGCAAGACTGCTTTCCTTCCATGGTCTGGATGCTGCAGAACTCTCCTTTGCTGTTTACCCTTCAAGTTCAGCAGCTTTTGTGTTGTTTGGAATAGGAGCTAGAGCAGCATTTCCAGACACCATGGGGGTGTGTTACTTACTGGGTTGCTCCTCATGCCTTGCTCAGCCTGCTTCTTATACAAACCAGACTCACCTGCCTAAGGATAGCACTTTCCATAGTGAATTAAGCCCTCCCACAGATATCACTTATCAAGAGAATGTACCACAGACTTGCCTCCAGACCAATCTGATGGGGTCAGCTTCCCTTTCACTGAGCTTCCCTTTTTCTAGGTGACTCTAGTTATGTCAAGTTGACAAAAACCAAACCAAACCAAACCACCATCAYCACCACCACCACCCCCAACCCCACCACTCTAACTGGCCCTCTTGGAATTGTGGGATGCTTGTCTTGTTCTTTCTCTCACTTCCTGTATACCACATAGGTTCCTCACTATAGGTCCAAGGTAATGGAGCTAACAACCGTGGATAGAAACTTCTAAAATAATGAGCCCAAACATATTTTATCTCTAGAAATCATCTCAGGTATTTATTACAGTAATAAAGAACTCATTAACACAAGGATAGAAGGGCAGAAGATCTCAGGATTTATTTTGATAAATAAACTTCTGATGTGGCCTTTAAAGGTTTTGTAAGGCTCAGCAGGGTCTCCAGCATGCAGTGCCTCCCACTTATCCATCCTAATCAATGCAGCCTTACAGGATTAATGAATCAAGGTGTATTGTTTGAATCATATGGCTTTGGAGTGAATTATGTCAGCAACAAGAGAGTTGGTACAGTTCTGGGAAAAATACATAAATCTATTTTATGAGAATGCAAATGGTTTCTGACCCTCTTCAGGTTAGAATAAAAAAGATGATATTTGACAAATCTGTGGCCAAGTTCCATATGCCAGAGGCTACATCAGCCGAAATTGAGACTTCTGTGGGGATGGATTTTCAGTAGTGTGTTCTAGGATCTGTTCAGTTTCTGTAGAGACTAGACTGGAGAGATAAATAAAGACGGGATGAATCTTTTACATCCTCAGAGTGCCATTGCTTTTGGCCATCTCCTTGCTCTTCATATTAATACATCTGATGCAATTTTCTTATGTTGGTTGGAAGACAGCTCCGGAAGCTTCAGTTTGACCTGCTGCACCACATATCACATTCCACAAGCCAAGGACTCAAAGTTAGCATTATATAGTTTGACAATGAAATTAATCCATTATACCAATTTCAATTATGTTTAGACACATTTGTGGTGTTAAAAGACTCAGTTGATTCTAACATTATTCCCTTCTATTCCCCCATATGGTCATGTGTGAGAATGTCAACTCTGATCTTGTACCTGTGTCTATCAAGGAACATTCTACACAGAATTAAACAAAACAAAACAACAGAAAAGTGACTTCTTTGCCTTTGAGTATGTATTGCAAACACAGAGCAAATATCACAGGAATGCTGTGGGTGGAGAGAGACAAGCTCTAGAAGGGGAGGGTTGGGGTTGAACTCAATCTTCGTTTCCTTTTTCCGTTACTGTGACAAAATTCCTGGCAAAATTGGTTTGAGAAAGAGAAGGTTTATTTCAGGTCATCCTTCAAGGGTACGATCTGCCCACCATGGCAGGACGATCTAGAGGTAGCTAGACCCACTGACTCTGGACAGGAAGCAGAGGTGAAGGCTGTTGCTCTGCTTCCTTTCTCCAGCTTAGCAGTTCCTGTAGTATCACCATTTAGGATGTGTCTTTCTGCCTCACTTAACCTAATCTAGAAAATTCCTCACAGACATGCCCAGAGGTTCATTTCCTTAGTGATTCTGAATCTTGTTGGCAGCCAAGATTAGCCATCACAAAGAGTATTATTCTGAAATTTGTACAAACAGCACATTCCTGGAGTGGATTCTATGGGGATTTAAATGAAAAAAGAGATGAGATGGTAATCAATAGGAGTGCACTGCTATTTTTATTTCAGACACAAATAGCTTCCCCCTGCCCCAAGAATTCTAGACATTTTTATTAAAAACAAAACCAAGCATCATAGGGAGAGACCAGTTCAGAATTGACAGACACATTTTCGAGAGAAATGAGGATGTGAATGAATGACAAGGAGTAAATTGTTGATGAATTTCCCTTCTAAGGCCATTTGCCATTGACAGTTGTAATACATATTTTCATCCAACAGAAAGCTTTTTGCTGTCTGTTTGGCTCTTAAACTGGTTCCTCCAAATAGAATTAATACTAATGCTTAGTGTTCTAGTTTTTTCTACAAAACCATATTAATATTAAGCAGAAAGTTATTTTCTCTTCAGTAGCTATAAATGTTGACATCATTTATCATGTTTTATTTTCTGAAAGCCTGAACAGTAGGTATTGTTTGAAAATAATACTAGCAGTTTTCAGAATCCTGACTAGTGCATGTATGCATAGGTGGTATATATATACACACACATATTTAAAATTCCACATTTGGAACGAAACCACATATATTTTCAGACATTTTGTGCCTCTCAAATCTGGCTTTAGCTGAGCTGAGAAGCAGCTAGCAAGTCCTGGCTTGCTTGCCCGTGGTTTTCTTTCCCAGTGACTGGAGCCCTTGGCATTGGAACACTTGGTGTGTCTTTTAGACCACTAGCACAGCAAGTACAAGAACCCGGGTACTATCTACAGCACCAAAGATGAAGGAGGAAGATGATGAGGAGGAGGCAAAAGAGGAGAGAATGAGACATTAATGATGGTCAGAAAATTGAAAGCTTAAGATCAGGCAAATTAGATCCACACCAGGGAGACTTTACCTCTCAGGGATTTGCTTCATGTACTAAATCAGAATACCTGGAAGACGGAGTTGTAAACAGCCAGATCTGGAATCACAGGTTTCCTTCAACTCCATAATTTCATGGTTTCCGTTATGGTTGCCAGGCACTTGTGCATGTGACTTCATGCATATACTTGGCCAGTATTTTGGATCTGGTGGGAATTATTTGGTGCTATGTCCTGCTGTTCTTACTGTCCCCTCTCAGCAGCTTTTACTCTGTTCTACTCAGAGCAAAGGCAGGGCATACTTTGGATCAAATGAATCAATAAATTGGGTTTCAGACACAGTGACAAAATAGAATGGTATTCTGAAAATAAGGACAAAGTCTTGTTCTTCTTTAGCATTGACCCCACCTAGTGATTGACCTGGATAGTGTAGGGTGGTATAAATGTACCCTATGATGCTCACACAATGACAAGGGTGCCTAACACAGCATTGCTCTGAACAGACCCTGATTATTGATACACAGCTGTATTATTATTATTAGTCCCAATTTAAAGCTGGGGAGACTGAAGAACTGAGATTAAATGGCACCTGGAATTTACTCAGAAAGATTAAATCCGAGCCTTTCTAGAGGATTTAGAGGGCCAACAGAGCTAGATGTCTTACAAGGACGAGCATGGGAGGAAGAGAGAGCGTCAGCAAGAGAGCAGAAAGCTTATTCTCTACATTGTTTTCTTTTTCTTCTTCCCTCCTTTTCTTCCTTCTCTTCATCTTTCTCATCAGTCTTAAGAATCATTTTGATAGAGTTTGAGAGAAAAACAACAGAGCATGTGGAGCTGCAAACATTGGCATTATTGGGAAGAAGGGGAGGGGGAAGAGGAAAGAATGTCTTACATCTTGAATTAGGCCTAGAAACCAGGAAAAACTTGTTTTCAGAAAAAAAGAAAAGCTTTTGGCCAATATCCAAACCAGAGATAGAAGAAAAGAAAAGGAAAAGTCGTGCTTTTTGAGTTAGACTTCAGAAGAGTGAGCAGGCTTCGTTGGAAAGATCTGCATCTGCCTCCACTATTACATGAGGGATGTAGGATGGGCCCGTGTTCTTGGAAGACTGTTCTCAGATCTATTCTACCCTAATTTGCTTTTGAATCTAACGGAAGAAGAAATTATCATGGACTAAAGAAGTGTCCATCATATTCTATTTTAAGAAAGGCGAATCATTTCCTTATGTCTCAATCTATCTGGAATACTATTATACAAAGCTGGTGAATGTTAGCTCATACCTTCCAGTTTGCTAGAGAGTTCTAGAGAGTTGCCTCTCCTTCCTAATGGGAGGCCCTAGGCATACACACTGTTCTTCCTTCTTCCCTGTAGCCTGGCAGAAAACAGGACTGTCTTTAATTTCAACCCTTGGAATGTGCCTGTCTTTTACATAGTGATATACTTGTTTTTAGGCTGTACCAAACATATGTTACAACAGGACAGGATGTAGACATCTATTGCTCCCATGTGATTCCTGTCCCCATAAAACATATTTTGTCTTTCTCTTCTGCTGGGGTTTGCTTTTTTCCTCCATCTCTATTTTTCAGTTCGACCATATTCTTGGCATATGGTCAAGTCCTTTGGATAACTTGATGTTTACGTGTGTGTTGGGGAATAAGAAGCCAAGAAAACATTTGGAGGATGAGCACTGAGCAGTTTTTGAGTTGACTGTTAAGACCCAGGTCAGGAGTTCTCTAATTTCTAAAGCTGTCCTTCAGAGCTCCACAGCCTTCACTTGCACCTGAAGTGGGAAGGAACACTTACACTTATCATTCTTTCTGAGCTCAAAGCTGAGTACAAATGGGAATTCCTGCCTTTTTGGCAATCCTGGGTTAAAATTTCAAGTTCCGCTCAATAAAAGATACAGAACAAAGGACAGTGAGCATCTACTAGGATCATAGGGAATGCTTGTCAAACCAGCAGAAGTAGGAATGATTGAGAACATGTTCAACCCGAGGCTATGGCTAACAAACAAAACCCAGTGTCAAGGGAAAGAGATGAGTGGACTAACTTCTCAGGATCTCCCTGTGGAAGGGGAGTTATGCTCAGAATGTACCAAGCAATCTCCAGAGATAATTAAAATGCAGAAAGCATTGTAGAAATGAATAATGCATAAATTTAAAATGAATGCATATTACTCGATGCTCATTTATTTATTCGATTTGCCAAATTGAAAATTGTGTGAGTCAAAACTTATGGCATAAGTTCAACAGAAAAGTCACATTTAATTAAAGTGCAAAGACCTAACTGGCTACACTGAAATTCTGTAAATGACTGAAATTTATCCAATTTCCAAATAAATGTCAACACTGAGAGACAATTTTGTAGGCTCTCAATTCCCTTGTTATAGCACTGAATTATCACCCCTATATTCCCAGTATTAAATTGTGTCATTTGTTCTTCATCTCAGTCATGGAATTATATCTGGTCTGTGTTATCTTCAGTGTGTAAATGAGATTCCTTGCACTGAAATTAGAAAAGTAGTAGAAGATCTAATTAGTTCCTGATGTTTTTAAACATGGCGATTGTATTCTTTACTTTGTGTCTTTGTGATTCAAGTTGAATTAAAGATAAGGTTTGGACTTAATGAGTAGAAAAAACACTGGAGTCATTGGCTCAGGAAAAATACAAATGGAGTCCATTTAGGAGACCTGACTTGCAATGTTGTGTCATTAAAACCTATTAGGAGCCATGCTGTTATTGACTGAAGGGTTGGCTGGGTCCTGGAGAGGTCCTCTGTCTTCAAGCATATTCAACAGTTGAGTGTGTACATTGCTCACTAGAGGGGGTTAGAAGCTAAATAGCTGCCACTTTGAGATTGACAGTTGCACAGCTTTGGAAGGCTGGGAGGCAGGCATCCTGTGGCTAAGATACCTTCTTAGAAACATTATGAAAGAAGTACTTATTAGAATATTCATAAGGTAAATAATTACTACAGAAAAATAGTAAAGTACCCATTAAACACAGAGCATCTTATTGTACCACTAATGTTCACATTTAGATCCAAGCATGATTAATTTAGACAGATAAGATCTGGTAGGTTCAGGATGGCATAGCCACAGACAAGCATGATTAATTATTTAGATTTAACCATATAAACAGGCTGGAAATTGAAAATTACCGAGCAAATGAAAATATCGCTCATGATTTTATATAGATTAACAATATGTAAGCATCAAGATATTATGCATGTATGCTAATAGCAATTTGCCTTTTCACTTGATATTATGTAGTAACTATGAATTAAGCATTAGCATATGAATATTTTTAAATGGAGAGGAAACCTACTTGTTTTTTGTTTTGAAACAGATGCTCGAGAATCCACCTCCTCTTAGTTCTTGCTTTTCATTGACAAAAGATAAACTCTCCACTGTGGAGAGGGATGGAGTTTGATCCAGTCAGCTTTCCTCATGCCCAAGCTCATGAGCACCAGGACATCCTGTCCTCCAGGAGGTGGTTTGAGATTTGCTCCCCTCTCTCTATACCTTTGGCAATTCGGAAATAAGCATTTCCTTTTGTGTGTGTGTGTTATTTGTGGTTTCAGTGGKTGTCAGAATGTGGGATAGAAAAACTGAGCCTGGTTTGGTAATGATAGCACTTACTAGTTTATGTGTTGGTCAACATCTTCAGTTTTGATCTTATTTAAATTCACTGTTTTCTTTATTTGTACTGTAATTTTTCAGCTCTTTAAGGGCAAGAAAGGGGCAAGATGATGGGAGAGATCACTCTTGTGTTAAGTACTATGTGTAGTGTAGAACTGAAAAAAAAATGAGTTGATTTCAAGGAATTTGTAATCCAGCCAGGGCAATGAGACTGCCAGTATTGCAGCAACGAATGACAGGAAAGCCAGTGCTCACCAGCACACAGGGTCTACCTTATTGAAGGAAAGCCAGTGCTTACCAGTATTTAGAGTCTATCCTATGGTAGGAAAGCCAGTGCTTACCAGTATTTAGAGTCTATCCTATGGTAGGAAAGCCAGTGCTTACTGGGGTCTGCCCTGCCCAGTTATAGATAGTCTCCTGCTGTGAGCTCAGAGAAGAGAGGAATTGGGATTGGTGTAGAGGCAACAAGGTCTCAGGAAGAAGCAGAATTTAGACAGCTATTCCAAGACTGCAGGGGCCAGGCCTAGCTTTCTCATTTTGACATCCTTGAAGGAAGGGTAAGCCTGGATATAGTTGTCTTTTAAAAAACTAGTGAAGCAACTGAGAGAACAAATTTATCATTATATTCTAAGTGTCCTCTGTGATCATGTTATTTATGAAATGAATTTAAGCAAAACTATAAACATATTTTAAGTTTGTTTCAAGATTATAACATTTATCCTTTTCCCTTTTTTCTCCCGCCAAATCATTTCATATACCCCTTCTTGCACTCTTTAAAATTAGTATTCTTTCTTTTTCACTAATTGTTACTGTATGTGTATATGCATATGCATATACGCATATTTTTCTAAATATAGACTGCTCTGTTCACATATTTTTTGTATGTATGTTCTCAGGAATGACTGTTTGGCATTTTATAAATTTTATGAACATTTTAATTTTAATTTTTTGTACTTTTTTATAAAATTTCATTTCTTTTCCAGAGAGACACTATATATTCTACTGTGGGGGAGGTGTCACTGGCCTTGCTGGCCTAGACCTTGCTGTACAGACCAGGCTATCCTTGAACTTGTAGTGTTCCTCTGTTCTCCATCCTCCTTGTTGTGTTACTCAAGTGTAGAGACTGTAGTCATATGTTGCCATGCACAGCTCATTTTGTGTTTTTTTAAATAATAAAATATAACAAAATATGCTATAACAAAGACTATTACATCAGAGTTGGACAAGAGAAACAGAAGTAAAAGAGCCCATGATGAGAAGGCACAAGAATAAGAGAATCACACATTTGCACCCTCAGGAATTCCACAAAAACATTAAACTGGAAGCCGTGATATGTATTCAGAAGACCTGGTGCAGACCTGTGTGGGTCCCGTGCACATTGCTTCAGTCTCTGTGAGTTCATGTGAGTTTGGCGCATCTTGATTTGGAAAGTTTGTTTTGTTTTTTTGTTTTCTTAATGTCCTCCATCCTTTTGATTTCAGAGGATTCTTGAACTCAGAGGGGAAGAGATTTGATGAAGACATCCATTTAGGGCTTAGTGTTTCAAGTTCTCTCACTTTCTACATAATTTCTGGCTGTGGCTCTCTGTGTTTGTTCCCATCTGATGCAGGAGGAAGCTTCTCTGATGGTAGCTGAGCAAGGCACTGATCTATGAGTATAGCAGAATGCCATTTAGGAGTCATACTATTGCACTTTAAAAAAARAAAAGAAAAGAAAAATAGTAATTGGTCTTACTTTAAGTTCCTGCGCTATCTACTCTCAGGGTTTTGGTCACCCAAGCAGTGGAGGGTATGGGTTCTATCTCGTGGCATGGGCCAAAAGTATTTCAAATGCTGATTGGTTACTCACAACAGCTTTGTGCCTCTATTGTACCAGGTATCTTCAAGCAAGTCACCCTTGAGTATCAGAGGGTTTGTGGTTGGAGCTGTGATGGGCACTGACATGCCAATCTTACTGATTTTCAGACTTGGATTTCAAAAATCATATGGCTCCTTTAATTTTTTATCAGAACTGATGGAAAGTAATTGCATCCTGTTCCTGCCTCTACTGAAAGGAGATGACTGTTACCATAATATGCTGACAGGGAGGTTTCAGACAGGCACACTCGATGTTTAATAGAGAATTTTTCTTGACCATCATGAGCACTTGAGTGCTCTGTCTTGGTTATRTAGCAGTCTGACAGAAGATGAACCAATGATGACATGAGATTTTTAACCTACCTAGGAGGCTTACTAAAAACACTTTTAGAGGATTGATCACAGAAATAGGATACCCCCATACCTTCCTTTGCTAATAAAATGAAAAACCTCTCAATGGTTTCAGGTTGCTTCTTGACCAGAGGATGTAGGTGAGAATAGAGAGATAGCTTGGCTCTGAAACCATGGTCTGATTTGAATGATCACACCATCATTAAACAAACAGACTTTAAAAAAACTCTATAAAGAAAAATAAAAGAAGTATCAGTACACACGTATAACTAGAACCTAGGATAATTGTCTCCTAAGAGGCTTCATCCAGCAGTGGATGGAAACAGATGCAGAGACCCACAGTCAAATATCAGGCAGAGCTCAGGGAGTCTTGTGGAAGAGTCAGGGATAGAATTGAGTGAGTCAGAGGGGTCAAGTACACCATAAGAAGACGCACAGAGTCAACTAACCTGGGCCCATGAGGGGTCACAGACACTGGGCCACTAACTAGGGAACAAGCAGGGGCTGGATCTAGGACGCCTACAAATTTGGAGCAGATGTGCAGCTTGATTTTCATGTGGGTCTCCTAATAATTGGAGCAGAGGCTGTCTCTGACTCTGTTGTCTGTGACTGGATCCCCTTCCCATAACTGGACTCCCTGGTTGCACCTCAATGGGAAAGGATGTACTTAGTCCTGCGGGGACTAGATGTCTTAGCCTGCTCAACTATAGCCCATTTATTATAAGGCTGTTTTCCTATGATTTTTATTGTTCAGAGGTGTGGAGTGTTGGTTAGTTGGTTGCTTTATTGAATGATAGGTTGTGTGTGCGGGGTGTTAGCTGTGTTGGGAAAAGTTATGTTTAGTGAATTGTGGTTTTTGACATATTTACAAATATTTTCGCTCATTCTGTTGGTTATCTTTTTATGGATTTTGATTGGCACATTTTGGGCTTAGAAATGTCAGTGAACTATAAATCCTGCATATTTTTCCCCCAAATCTACACACATATTTTGAAAATAAGTCATATGCTTAAAGTACATCTAAGATGCTATCATAACTGAAGCATGTACTAAGAAAAGAAAAATTCTTAGATCATGACTTCCAATCTACCCATATCATAGACAAAGAAAGTGAAGCAAGACACATGAAGACAATGAACAGAGGACCTAGAACCTAATCAGTACCACTGCATCATAAGTACCTAGTTCCCAGAGCAGAGCACCTTACACATTCCTGTTTTCTACCTTCACCTTAATTAATTAATATTTTAGCCATTTTGGTTCCCCGTGTCATCACTAACATTGGTGTTAAGTGAAAATGATTTCTCTGCTCTGGTGTTCTGTGTACAATACAGGGAATTGCAGACATTTTACCTCTTGGACAGACCTTATTATATATTTTCTACAGCCTATAAAACTGGCAACTGTGGTTAGCTGGTCGCAAATGTGCATGGAAAAAAGTTCTTTTCTTGGGCCTCAGGCTCATGGCAATGAGCTGACTCCATGAGAGCTGTGCTCAGAGGAAACTAGAAATCCAAATAACCCAGCAATGTTCTGCCTGCAAAGGTTTCCAACTTAAGTGGACGCATGGCCTAGAGCCAACACTGACTGTATGGCATGAGAAACTGAAGCCAGAATACAGTTTAAATCTGTAAAGCATTTCAATGTTTGGCTGACATGGCATCGTAATTTTCATTGTACTTTTCCCATTTTATTGAGAACAACATTTTTGGTTAAGCTTTAAAAACAAAATACAGGGCAAGAGGAAACCAAAACCGTACATCCTCCCACTCCCTAAAATTAGTTCTCCTTACTTGCCTCTTTTTTATATTATTATTATTTTAGGTCACACAAGGAAAGACATGTATATGTGTATATATATATATATATGTGTGTGTGTGTGTGTGTGTGTGTGTGTGTGTGTGTAGCCTCTTATTTCACATGATCTTATCCTCAATTCTGACTGAAATATACTGCTGCTAAGCATATTTTATATGTTATCTATGGCACATTACCTCATTCCATGAACATGAAGCCAAAGTTAAAAGTTGACTTGCACTATGAAATCAATTCACTTTGATCTGGGCAGTATTCTTAGATGTTATTACAAAACCTAACTACCCCTTCAGTAAACGATAGTTAAAAAAAAAAAAAAAAAACACCTAAGATAATGCAAGAGTGAAGGCCTCCTGCACTGACACTTTTGTCCCATTAATTTATTTATTCACTCTACATCCTGATCACAGCCCCTACCCACCTCTCCTCCCAATCCCGCCCTTACATATCCCTCCCCCCCATTTTACCCTTGTGTATGTGGCACATACCTTTAATTCTAGCACTTGGGATACAGAGGCAAGTGGATCTCTGAGTTGAGGGCCTGCCTGATCTACAGAGAAAGTTCCCGGACAGTCAAGCATACTCAAAGAAACCCTGTCTTGAAAAAGCCAACCAACTAACCAACTAACAATCAAGTAAGATAATAAAAAAATACATAAATAAACAGACTGAAGACTCAGACATTTCTGAAAAGAAGCTGCACAAAGAACCATCAAATATATGAAAATGTGGTCAATATCACTAATCATCATGAAAATGTAAATCAAACCTAAAGTGATATTATGTGTCAGTTCAATTAGGCAGACTTCTCAAAGAGACAAAGCAAGTGCTAGTGAGGATCTGCTGGATAGTGAACCCTTATCTATTGTTGGTGAAACTGTCAATAGGTACAAACCTTATATAGAACAGTATGATGGCCTTCGATAATTTAATGACTGACATAGCAACTCTAGCCTTGAGTATATACTTAAACCCAATCACAAAAGAACACACATGGTATGCACTCACTGATAAGTGGATATTAGCCCAGAAGCTCAGAATACCCAAGATACAATTCACATATCAAATGATGTCCAAGAAGAAGGAAGGAGAGGCCCTTGGTCCAGGAAAGGCTCAGTGTAGCAGTGTAGGGGAATAATAGGACAGGAAGGGGGAAGGGGTGGATTGGGGAACAGAGGGAATGAAGAGGGCTTATGGGACTTTCGGGGAGGAGGGAACCAGGAAAGAGGAAATGTAAATAAAGAAAAAATAAAAAAAATAAAAAAAGATGGTAGTTGCTTTCTCAATGTTACTGAAGCACTGGGCACAGTAGGCAAGCCATGGAACTGATCAGTGTCTTTCTGTGGGTGAATGAAAGAATAAAATGCAGTATATGTGAATTTATGACAGCATGGACAAATCTTTTTAAAGAGAAGTCATCCTATCAATTTTCATTAATATTCACAATACACACAGCAGCTTTGTCAATTTTCTGTGTTTGAGTGTGGGGTTTTAGGAGATTGCCTTTCACATGCAAACACAAGGGGGAGTGAGCTCCTTGAACTGCTGCATGCGTTTACCTGCTAGCAGTAAAACAATCATTGGAAATTATTATTATGTGTATATATACATATATTTCTCTCTTTCTATTAATGTCTACACAAATGACTCTTGTGTACAGTGTGTTAAGTAAAATAATCTAAGTACAGATGTACGAATATTCCATGATTTAGTTTGTGAGTGGTATATAAAAGAAGCCACGGTTTTTCAAAACCAGAGTAGAATGGTGGGAACTACAAGTAGGGGATATGGAAATGGAGAAATGCCAATCAAGTGCTTCAAGGTCTCAGTTATGAGGGATGAAGATGGTCTCTAGCTTTAACATATTGAGTCTAGTTGCTAGTACTGAACTGTCTATTTGAAAATTCTCAGAGTAGATTTTAAAAGCTTTCATTACACCCAAATAACAATTCTATGAGGTGATGGATATTTTAATTAGCTTGGTCAGGATATTTTTATAATGTATTTATGTCTTATCTTGAACAATTATGCTGCCTACCTTAAACATACGCGTGTTCATTTGCCAAGTGTACCTCAATAAAATCAGATGAAAATCATTTAATTTTCTTTCATCCTGTACTTTTGACTTAAAGATCATTATCACTTTCCTGCTTTTCAGATGTGCGGATGTGTTTATTTAATGAATCCGTCTCAGAGCATGATATGTTGATGCTGTCTGTATTGTAGCTTGAAAACTGGCAAAATGCTGAGTGAATTTGGTGAGGAGGCTGGCATGAGTCCTTTTAGATATGAGATGGAGGCAAAATATTCCAGCCGAGATGCATGAAGATAATGAGAAATAAACAAAAAGGAATGAATATTTTACATTTTATTCAGATGAGGGATTTAGAATAGGATCTTCTCCACAGTCAATACAGTATAATAAGGAGGAAATAAAACATTATTGTCAAACTAAATTTCCTATGCATTTATCTTTCTTCTCTGCAAGTACATCACTTTTATTTTGTCTTAAGCAGGGGATACCTAGAAATGTCTTTCATTTGATATGTGTCCACCAGGGTGGCGTCACGTATGTCTGATCCCAGAAACTGCTAGTCTAAAATTTCTTGATTTGAAAATTTTAATATATATTGGTATCTGCATACATATATGAGAGTAAATCTAAATTCATACTTGAATCTGTTTGAGGATGCTGATTATCTCAGAAATGAGTTGCATTTATTATGTTTCCCCAAGCCTGTTCTCAGATTTTATTCTTTGTCAAGGTGTATTTCTTCAGATTTACCTGGGCAGAAAAGCATGAAATGAATTTCTCATTGCATCTGCCTAATGTCAGAGTGCCTGCAGCTCGATATCAATTATTAGCAACAGTCCTCACTCCAGGGACTAGGCGTGGATGCTCTATATGCCACCCGTGATCCCTTCGTTCCACCTGCTGGCACGTCACAGCTGGGGACTCCAGATGTTGTCCTCTGTTCTCAGTTTCCATCACCTCCCAAGAGTGGTCCACGTCCAGCAATAGGTCATTGTTATAGGACAAAGGTTTGGTTCAAGTCCAAAGAACTCTGAGGAATTTTCTTCCTTCAGTGGGTTCCATAGGATGCAGTGAGGTTTGGCTATGGTCATAATCATAATCATATCAGCTTATTTCTACCCATCCTAAGTCCCTTAGAACCTCATAGATGCTACCTTACCAGTAAGCCTCTTCTTTGCTAATCTCAGGCTCAAAGTCGGTCTTCTTATTTTTTTATTATTATTGGATATATTCTTTATTTACATTTCATTTCTCTTTTCCTGGTTTCCCCGCCCCACAAATGTCCCATATGTCTTTCCCCCC